>JAQFVV010000178.1:2342899-2613502 GCA_028023455.1 Epiperipatus broadwayi | reverse complement strand
CATCACTACTACTACTACTACTACTACTACTACTACTACTACTACTACTACTACTACTACTACTACTACTACTACTACTACTACTACTACTACTACTACTACTACTACTACTACTACTACTACTACTACTACTACTACTACTACTACTACTACTACTACTACTACTAGTTTTAAAAATTATTTTATTAGCATGAATTTTGTTACAATTATGTTACAATTACTATTGGCAGTACATGTGTAGACTTGAAAAAGGTTGAAGTTCCATTAAGAGTTCTATGGGGAATAATGTTCAGTAAGAGACACTAAAGTCCTGATGTGTCAGGAGTTTGTACAGTTCTGAGGCTGACTGGTGAAAACATGAGTTCATTTTTCTTGAGTTATTAATTATTGCTGTCCTTGTGATTTTTAGTGGTATCTGGGAATTTAATTAGGCTCCAGGTGGATGTAACTATATCTATGGGAGCTATTAGATTATCTCTATTTTTAATCTTGGTTAATTTGTCTATAAATAATGATTGGTATTTGCGCGAGGTGGGATTGAAAACAAAATGACACCTGAGGAACCAAAGTGTGAACAGGAGAAAAATTGTTATTCTAATTGTGGTAAAAAAACCTTGGGGAATGTTTTCAATTAATGTTTGAAGGGTGGTTTTTGAATTGCGAGTGATTGTGGAGATTAAGTCTCTATAAGTTTGTAAGGTGGGACAGGTGTGAATGAAATGATTCATGGTTTCATCCTCTCTATGACATAGAGAGCACATTGGGTCAATGTTGGCAAATTTCATTTTGGTTGCCAGGAATGAATTGGTTGGTAGGGCACTGAGGTTGATTTTAATAATGAAGTCCAGATATTTTGGCTCAAGGTACCAATACTTAAATTTTGATATAAGTGTTTTGTTTGTGACATTGAGTGTACTGCTTGTATTTATGAGAGAGTCTGCATTGTTGAGAGAATAATGTGCTTCCCAGTAATTAATTTTTGTAAATGATTTAACCTGTAATTTGTTGAACTTAGTATTAATTTTGGCAAGTTGATTTATGAATTTATTTTTTATTGGTGGAGGGGTATCAGTGGGTAAAATTTTAATGAAAGATTGGAAAATAGGAAAATTAGTAGATAGTTTTACTAGAGTCTTATGGGCTTTTTGATAGTAGAAGGTTGTTATTGAGTGCAATGATAGGCCATTGTATTTGGTATGATTTTGTAGTCTATTGATACTAATGGAGGTAGCTTTCTTATTCCAGATTAGCTTCATAGATAAAGAGTTGATTTTTTTTAAAACTGTTGGTGAATTTTATGACTGGCGCATAATAATTAATTTTTGGGACTATTAACATGTTGATTAGAGAAATTTTGCTATGAATTGACAGATAAGCTTTGGATAGTGAATAATTTATTATTTTTTCTATAGCTGGCAGTAACTGATTCTGTATTGTGCTTCTTGTGGCATTAAGTGAGAGATGAAATGGAATTCCAAGAAAGTTATGTGGTGTGGTTTTGGTTAGAGATGCAATTGGCTGGTCAGTGAAAATGTTCCATATTGCTGTTTTTTCTCTGTTAAATTTGAGTGCATGTGTTAATGTGTAGTTCTCAAGAATAGATTGTAATTTAGGAAGTGACTTTTTAGAAGGCAGGAACACCACTATATCATCCATGTAGGAAATATGGTTTATTTGTTGTTTCAGGTCCCTTATATATATATCCAGGTATCTTTGCCTCTATTTCAGCAAGTAATGGATTGATATAGGTGATAAAAAGCAGGGAACTCAGAGGGGATCCCTGTGGGATGGAGGTGTGGGGTAGGAAGCTTGGAGACATCTTGCCATTGAGCGTAATGTGAATATCTCTATTGTGAAGTAGGTTTGCTAGTATGTACATTAGAGGTATAGGAATGTTGTAGCTACTGATTTCTTCCAGCAGTTTCAGAATTGGAATTGAATCAAATGCTGCTTCAAGGTCAAGCTGAATCACCACTGGCCCAGTTTTTTTGGTTAGTCTGACTTCGTCTATTATTGTCTTAAACAGGACAAGTGCTTCCGGTATGGAGCTGCCTTTTTTAGCAAACTGGTATGTAGAAATTTTTGGTAGAATTAAAGGCTGAATTTTGTCTTTGACTATGGATTCAATAATTTTTATAATAAGAGGGGACATGGATATTGGTCTGAGGTTGGTTAGTGGAGAAGGGTGAATGGGCTTTTTGAGAAAGGGGACTAGCGATACCGGGTAGAGCTGCTCAATTGAGTGGATCTGGTTAGAGAGATAGGTAATCATATTTAGTATTATTGGTGTTGTGAAGTAGTTCAGATGATGAAGTATAAATTTGGGGATGGCATGTACTCCGAGGTGAGAGTTATTTGGATATGCTTGGATTTTTGTAGCTATGTCATTTCTGGATATGTTATGATGATCTGTTGTGATGTCAAAGTGGAATGGAAACAAGCAAGGTGGTGATGTTTTCTGAAATCTGTCTTTGAAATGGTTATAAATTTGTAATGTCATATTTTCCCCTGTTAAGGTTTTTGAGTTTGAAAGTATAGAGGATGGAGTGAGCTTTTTTGAACTGTAGCCAAGGGCCCAGCGAATGTAACCTTTTGACCAATTATGTGTGTTTTTTAGAGTTTGGCTTTTTTTTATTGAAATATATTCTGCTAATGTGATCTGCGTCTGTTTACATTCCTGTTTTAGCAATAAAATTGAGCTAATTGAGGTTGAGTTGCTGGGTGTACTTTTAAGTTTTAAATGTAGAGTGGCTAATTTTTTCATTAGATAGGCTGGAGATGGATTTCTATTGGTGTAATGTTTAATTGTGGAAGAGATGACATTTATAAATGTGAACCATGCCTCTGTTGGGTTGAGTGACAAAATATTAATTTTATTGAAATATATACTACTACTACTACTACTACTACTACTGCTACTACTGCTACTGCTACTACTACTACTACTACTACTACTACTACTACTACTACTACTACTACTACTACTACTACTACTACTACTACTACTACTACTACTACTAGTTTTAAAAATTATTTTATTAGCATGAATTTTGTTACAATTATGTTGCAATTACTATTGGCAATACATGTGTAGACTTGAAAAAGATTGAAGTTCCATTAAGAGTTCTATGAGGAATATTGTTCAGTAATAGACACTAAAATCCTGATGTGGCAGGAGTTTGTACAGTTCTGAAGCTGACTGGTGAAAACATGAGTTCATTTTTCTTGAGTTATTAATTATTGCTGTCCTTGTGATTTTTAGTTGTATCTGGGAATTTAATTAGGCTCCAGGTGGATGTAACTATATCTATGGGAGCTATTAGATTATCTCTATTTTTAATCTTGGTTAATTTGTCTATAAATAATGATTGGTATTTGCGCGAGGTGGGATTGAAAACAAAATGACACCTGAGGAACCAAAGTGTGAACAGGAGAAAAATTGTTATTCTAATTGTGGTAAAAAAACCTTGGGGAATGTTTTCAATTAATGTTTGAAGGGTGGTTTTTGAATTGCGAGTGATTGTGGAGATTAAGTCTCTATAAGTTTGCAAGGTGGGACAGGTGTGAATGAAATGATTCATGGTTTCATCCTCTCTATGACATAGAGAGCATGTTGGGTCTATGTTGGCAAATTTCATTTTGGTTGCCAGGAATGAATTGGTTGGTAGGGCACTGAGGTTGATTTTAATAATGAAGTCCAGATATTTTGGTTCAAGGTACCAAAACTTAAATTTTGATATAAGTGTTTTGTTTGTGACATTGAGTATACTGCTTGCATTTATGAGAGAGTCTGCATTGTTGAGAGAATAATGTGCTTCCCAGTAATTAAGTTTTGTAAATGATTTACCGTGTAATTTGTTGAATTTAGTATTAATTTTGGCAAGTTGATTTATGAATTTATTTTTTATTGGTGGAGGGGTATCAGTGGGTAGAATTTTTATGAAAGATTGGAAAATAGGAAAATTAGTAGATAGTTTTACTAGAGTGTTATGGGCTTTTTGATAGTAGAAGGTTGTTATTGAGTGCAATGATAGGCCATTGTATTTGGTATGATTTTATAGGCTATTGATACTAATGGAGGTAGCTTTCTTATTCCAGATTAGCTTCATAGATAAAGAGTTTATTTTTTTAAAAAACTGTTGGTGAATTTTATGACTGGCGCATAATAATTAATTTTTGGGACTATTAACATGTTGATTAGAGAAATTTTGCTATGAATTGACAGATAAGCTTTGGATAGTGAATTAATTATTTTTTCTATAGCTGGCAGTAACTGATTCTGTATTGTGCTTCTTGTGGCATTAAGTGAGAGATGAAATGGAATTCCAAGAAAGTTATGTGGTGTGGTTTTGGTTAGAGATGCAATTGGCTGGCCAGTGAAAATGTTCCATATTGCTGTTTTTTCCCTGTTAAATTTGAGTGCATCGGAAGATGTGTAGTCTTCAAGAATAGATTGTAATTTAGGAAGTGACTTTTTAGAAGGCAGGAACACCACTATATCATCCATGTAGGAAAGATGGTTTATTTGTTGTTTCAGGTCCCTTATATATATTCCAGGTATCTTTGCCTCTATTTCAGCAAGTAATGGATTGATATAGGTGATAAAAAGTAGGGAACTCAGTGGGGATCCCTGTGGGATGGAGGTGTGGGGTAGGAAACTTGGAGACATCTTGCCATTGAGCGTAATATGAATATCTCTATTGTGAAGTAGGTTTGCTAGTATGTACATTAGAGGTATAGGAATGTTGTAGCTACTGATTTCTTCCAGCAGTTTCAGAATTGGAATTGAATCAAATGCTGCTTCAATGTCAAGCTGAATCACCACTGGCCCAGTTTTTTTGGTTAGTCTGACTTCGTCTATTATTGTCTTAAACAGGACAAGTGCTTCCGGTATGGAGCTGCCTTTTTTAGCAAACTGGTATGTAGAAATTTTAGGTAGAATTAAAGGCTGAATTTTGTCCTTGACTATGGATTCAATAATTTTTATACTAAGAGGGGACATGGATATTGGTCTGAGGTTGGTTAGTGGAGAAGGATGAATGGGCTTTTTGAGGAAGGGGACTAAGCGATACCGGGTAGAGCTGCTCAATTGAGTAGATCTGGTTAGAGAGATAGGTAATCATATTTAGTATTATTGGTGTTGTGAAGTAGTTCAGATGATGAAGTATAAATTTGGGGATGGCATGTACTCCGGGGTGAGAGTTATTTGGATATGCTTGGATTTTTGTAGCTATGTCATTTCTGGATATGTTATGATGATTTGTTGTGATGCCAAAGTGGAATGGAGACAAGCAAGGTGATGATGTTTTCTGAAATCTGTCTTTGAAATGGTTATAAATTTGTAATGTCATATTTTCCCCTGTTAAGGTTTTTGAGTTTGAAAGTATAGAGGATGGAGTGAGCTTTTTTGAACTGTAGCCAAGGGCCCAGCGAATGTAACCTTTTGACCAATTATGTGTGTTTTTTAGAAAGAGTTTGGCTTTTTTTATTGAAATATATTCTGCTAATGTGATCTGTGTCTGTTTATATTCCTGTTTTAACAATAAAATTGAGCTAATTGAGGTTGAGTTGCTGGGTGTGCTTTTAAGTTTTAAGTGTAGAGTGTCTAATTTTTTCATTAGATAGGTAGGAGATGGATTTCTATTGGTGTAATGTTTAATTGTGGAAGAGATGACATTTATAAATGTGAACCATGCCTCTGTTGGGTCGAGTGACAAAATATTAATTTTATTGAAATATATATATATTTCAGAGATTATTGCCTCTGGAGCACTGGATTTAAGTAACAATCTAGTAGTGTTGTTAAATGAGAGAGTGGACTGGAGATGTAGATCTATTTGTAGTTGTATATTGAGTGCCATGTGATCAGAAAAGGAAACTGGACATAATGAAGGTTTTATTATGTAATGTAGGTCAGGGGAGTAGAAGAGGAGATCAATTAATGTGGAATGTTTTTGAGTGTAGAATGATATGTCATTGGATGAGAAGAAGCCTTCTGCGCTCATGAGTTTTTTATTTATGAGATGTAAATATTTGCGAGTGAAATCAGAATATGACATGTTAAAGTCACCAGTTAGTATTGTGGGATGTGGGTTTGTTGCCAAAATAAGGTTTATATTGTTGATGAGCTGGTGAATAAGCAGTGGCTGGTTATATAAGTACAAGGTGATTATGTTTATTACATAGGCTGAGTTTTGAAAGGTTATTATGCTCATGTGTGGGTTTAGGAAAAGCAGTTTAAATGATTGAAGAGGAGAGTTTCTATGAATAAGAAATCCAACTCCAGCAGCAGATAAGTTTGATAAGGAAAAGTTGCAGTAACCAAATCTATTTAGGTATTTGTGAGGTTTGTAGGTGGAATTGATCGGATATTTGGTCTCCGTAAAAAGCAGTAAGTGAGGATTGAATTGATTAATCCAATTTGCTATGCTGAATAATCTATGTGGTGAGTTGATTCCTCTGACATTGACAGTAGTGATTGATAACACCATTGTAATGTTTAGTGTGTGTGCAGCTGATTATGAATATGTGTGCTACTGCTGCTGCTACTGCTGCTGCTGCTGCTGCTGCTGCTGCTGCTGCTGCTGCTGCTGCTGCTGCTGCTGCTGCTGCTGCTGCTGCTGCTGCTGCTGCTGCTGCTGCTGCTGCTGCTGCTGCTGCTGCTGCTGCTGCTGCTGCTGCTGCTGCTGCTGCTGCTGCTGCTGCTGCTGCTGCTGCTGCTGCTGCTGCTGCTGCCTGCTGCTGCTGCTGCTGCTGCTGCTGCTGCTGCTGCTGCTGCTGCTGCTGCTGCTGCTGCTGCTGCTGCTGCTGCTGCTGCTGCTGCTGCTGCTGCTGCTGCTGCTGCTGCTGCTGCTGCTGCTGCTGCTGCTGCTGCTGCTGCTGCTGCTGCTGCTGCTGCTGCTGCTGCTGCTGCTGCTGCTGCTGCTGCTGCTGCTGCTGCTGCTGCTGCTGCTGCTGCTGCTGCTGCTGCTGCTGCTGCTGCTGCTGCTGCTGCTGCTGCTGCTGCTGCTGCTGCTGCTGCTGCTGCTGCTGCTGCTGCTGCTGCTACTGCTGCTGCTGCTGCTGCTGCTGCTGCTGCTGCTGCTGCTGCTGCTGCTACTGCTGCTGCTGCTACTGCTGCTACTGCTGCTGCTACTGCTACTACTGCTGCTACTACTACTACTACTACTGCTGCTACTGCTACTACTACACTGCTGCTGCTGCTACTACTACTAGTACTAGTAATGCTAATGCTGATAATAATAATAATAATAATAATAATTTGGCCCATGTCAAATTATTATCCAAGCTTTTAGGTTATAAACTAACTAAAAATATTTTTTTTCTATTAGTTAAATAATAACCAATATAGCTAACCATCCAGTATTAATCAGATTATTAGCAAATTATGAAGCAAAGGCAGAAAATAAAGAAAACTCTCAAAACAATGAGAAATTCCTATAAATAGTGCTTTCCCTTTCATAACTATTACATAGGTGTTTTTTCAGAGAAATCTTTGTTGGGCAATACTTTATTAAAAGCTATTTTATCGTTTATATATATTTAGTTGAAGATTTTGAATTATTTCTGTGATGTGCATTTGGCAATAACAAATGACCACAAACAATCACGTGTACATTCAATGATGAAGTGTAAAACTATTTTATTTTACACATTTCTTCTATAAAAATTGTCACTTTAACATACATACATTTATGCATATGTGTAACAAAGATTTTAAGTGAATAATATTTACCATAATTTTGTAAAAAAATCAATAAAAAAGCTTTTATATGTAAATAAAATCAATAAAAATTAAATTTTTTTTAGTATGGGTTGTCTATATAGATTCTGAAAAAGTATCAATAATGTATAAAAGTTTGTTGAAAATTGAACTGATTTAAAAATTAAAAATATAATAAATCTATAATTTTTTTACCCATTGGAGCTGCTTTTCCAGTTAAAAATGATGAATCAACTTGTTCTTTTGAACACATAGCATCTGCTAACCATTGTGTCCCAATATTAGTTCGTGCTGGGCAGTCCTAAAATATGCACCAAAATTTTATTTTATAATTTTTTATAGTATTAGAATTTATTTATACATCTCCATAAGATTATTATATTTTTAAATTCATTAATACCTTATTACAAATTTTGTATTGAATAGCTTCTCCTTTACACTCTTTGCCACCATTTTGGGGTCTGTTTAGAAATAAAAGTTCAATAAGTAAAATATGTAATTTAAATGAATAAAGTTACAATATTTTTTTTAGAATCTAAAACACTTCTGAAGCACTCATATATTTTATTAGCTAATACTATTTTTATTTGGAAGGTTAGTTTTTTTATATCTATTTTATAGGAAATTACCTTGGTCTAAATGCTTCTCCTAAAAGATATATTACAAGTCTATATTGTTATCTCATAATTTATGGGAGGCAGCCATTTTATTTTATCATTCATAGTCAATAATAATATTGCTTTGCTTTTAATATTTTTGAAAAAAATGATCTGATTTTTTTGTTCATGTTTATTACATGAATTAAGTACATCTTTAACCACTGAAAACAGTAGATTAATCAATTTGTTTTTATTAGCTTATTTTCTTAATTGGGAGTAAATTTGTATTATTAGAAATTTATAAATATTTATTCATTAATAATTAATATTCTTTCCAATTAATAACTGGGAAAAGTAGGAAATTGAAAAGAGACACAAAATCAATTGAAAGAATACTATAGAGAATTAAATAAAGTGAGAATTTCTTATACATGAAAAACTTTTAATACATATAAAATACATAAAGTTGGTATTCAAAACAAAACAAACAGAATATCAAGATTAGACGAAGAAGCAATAAAAAACAATATGATTGATATGATTTGAAAAGTTAGAACGAGAAACATTGAGAAACATTGGCTGTAATCAGTGAAACCGAAATGATTTGCATAAGCAACAAAAGAAAGAAAGAATATTATGAAAACTGATCTAAAAATTTAAATATCTACAATAAAAATGGTGAAGCAAAGAAAAAAAAAATAGATAAAAAATGCCGACAAAAAAATTGGATAATAAAAAAAATGTAGAAAAAAAAATTAGGATAATAAATTAAAAATTCATGCACAATCACTTTAGGACTTTAATGGAAGTCTACAGAAATTGATGAATACTGTTCAAAAGTGTTTCTCAAACAAAAATGTAATTATTGATTAATTTAGTATTGCTTGCAAACAATTACTTATTACATAGGTTCAGAGAGAAAACAATTATTTAATGTCGATTCTGTAAAGAAGAATAAAATATAACAAAGTTTGTTAAAGTAAAAAAACTTGAGTCACAATTGGCATCATGTTCATTAAAACACCAATTATTAAACAAAAAAAACCCGTCATTATGTTAGTATTAAATATCAGCAGCAATGGCAACATAACAATAATACTTATTATAAGATATCAACAATTATACTTATATAGTTAATGATGGCCTTACACCCTTCTAGCCTTTTCACACACACTTAAAAAAATAGGAGATTCATCAAAATGAAAAAAACAACAACAATAAATTGATTGATCTTATTTATATATTTTACAAAAAAGGAAATATGGAGAAATATTAGCAGCAAACTTTAATTAAACTATTATGTAAACGACCATTGATAAAGCATTTAATTTTTCTAATTATTTAATTACGAAAGGCATTTTTAAAGTTAACATTAATAATAAATAAATACTATTCTATAGATTCTTTTCCGAATTGACAAAAATAGTACAATTTTGTTTTTACTTTCAAAAAGTTAACTCCTTAATCAATTGCATTATAATGCCTTTTTTATAATTATTATAAAACACACTGGTAAACTCTTTCAAAGATTTCTATCATAAAATAAAATAAGAAAATGTCTGAGACTATTTTCATTGCTGTTTAACGCCAGTTTTCATTTTAGATACCATCGATTTTAAATATTATCATATACATTTTAGAATAAGATTTATTACATGTTAATGGCAGATAAAGTCATATCTAATTTTTTTTTCAAAGGAAGGTTTATTATTATAAAGGTTGAAAAGGAATGTTTATTGTTACAAAGGTATATAATTTAATGACATTCATTATGAGCAAGACAGCTCTGCGTTAACAAGTGAAACCATACAAACTAACATATTTGATTTAAACATGGGTATACAATGAATAATATTACTTTACATTCATCATTAAAATAAATATATGCAAAGATTTAAAATAAGCATGGATACACAACTAGATCCCTATATTTAATTATTTTATTGTGGACATCTCAATGTCACTCATCTCCCACATACTCCTGAATGCTCATTGAGGAGCTAGTCTATTGACTTTTTCTTTTATCACTCTGATGTTCTTGATAAATATACTCCATGGATCCATGATCTTACCAGGTAAAGATATTTAATGAGTTAATTGCACACGTTTTAATGTCCATCATTTCTCAAGTGCTGCTAAATGTCAATTGAGGAGCGAGTCTCTTGTCTCTTTGCTTTATTGCACTGATCTTCTTGATGAATATCTGCAGTGGGTCTGAGTTACTCATGTTAAAAAAAGCATACACCTTGTCAAACAAACACTGAATATCAAGATTGTAGTACTCCTTATTACCACAAGTATGCCTGAATTGATGCCCGGCATTAGACCTCAATATTAAAGTATTTTTCTTTTTATAAATTGTAAAACTCAGCATTCTACGGCTTTTCAAACCAACACACCTATCAAAGATGTGTTTGATAGTCTCATCCTCTCTTTGACACAAACCAGATATGCTACTAATAGATTTATAACCCCTATAAGATGTCAGGAAACTCCCAGTTGGAAGACTATTGAGGTTAACTTTCACCAATAAGTCAAAGAACTTTAGGTCCAGGCTCCACCATTTGAATTTTTTCAAGAAATTATAGATAGTTATATTAAGTGTGGTACAAATTTTTTTGAGAAATTATAGATAGTTATATTGAGTGTGGTACCCTACTCTGATACTATGTTATCAAAACAGAGGTAATATTCATTCCAGTAACGAATTTTGGGGGGTTGTGATTGACCTGGGAATAAGATCATATCTATATTTGTGATTCTCATACTGCTCAATCAACATTATCTCTATAATTTAGTTACTAGAGGAACCTTATAAATGTTGCTCAATATATTTATAAACCTCCAGGAAATGAAGAAATTATTACTGATATCTTAAAAATAGGAATGAAGAAATAGAAAAATTGTTGGTTAAACTATAAACCAAATATATACATAATAAAAATGTAAATATGACTGAAGAGCACCAGTGATATTTATTTAAAAAAATGATAAAGAAGATATCATAAATTACAAAACTATCAGATCTTATACAAAATCTTCATCAAATCACTTATAACTCATTTCTGATTCAAACTAATTAAAAGAATGAGTAGGTTTTAAACACAGTTGTACCAAAATGAATTACATCTAATATTAAAAAAATTATAAAAAGTTCCAATAAATGTGAGCTACCATTAAGAATATGCTTTAAATTTGTGTTTTGAAAAAATATTTCATTACACAAGCATTTCCACAACAGTTAAAGCTTTGAACTCTCATGTTACAAACCCTGAATGTCGTCACATTCTGACGAATATTTATCAAAATGCAAAGTAGTTATTAGATTATTTGGTGCACAACAAGTTGATTGCAAATCCCAAAACTTTTTACAATATTTTTCACAAAAAATATGAATGAAAGTATACTGATTTTATTTAAAACATTTAGATTTTGCAGATGAGGTGATTGTTTTTGAAAATAATGAGACAGAGCTTTAGGAAACGTTGCAAGAATTGTCAGACGAAAGCAAGAATGTAGAATTAAAGATAAACTAATCTAAAGTAAAGTTCAGTAGACTTTTACAGAAGAAGAAAATTAAGATTGATAATCAGAAATTAGAAAAACATAACAATTTGGCCAGATTATTAATACAGAAAGATATGTAATTCATGAAATAAATCATAAAATTAAACATTGAAAAATAGTTTTTGTTAAAGTAACTTAATATTAAAAGAAAATATGTCTGATGTTTGAAAAAGAAGGTTCTTTAATAGATATGTTTTATCAGTTTTTATATATAAATCCGATATTTGATCACTTAGCAGAAAACAATAAAGACATTTATATATATATTGTGCACTTTTTATTAGCTCAGACTATTCTAAAATAAAATTTTAGTGTATAATTTTAAATTTTACAAATCCAATAATATTTACTTATTAAAAGAAGACAATAATGACGTATTAGATCATAAGATTTAAACTCGGTTTTAGCTAATGGAAATTTATAAATTATTTTAACTCAAAATACATATAGAAAATAACCTACAGAGTCATATATGTGCAGATGGATGAACAATTAATATTATTTGGAGTTTAAAACCAGTGAAGTTTAAATTGTAATTTTGTAAATATAATGCGTAGTAGGGACTAATAATTATTGTAGGTGCGCATTTGATTTTAAACATAGAAATTAGTTATCTTCAAATCTTACTATATTTAAAAGTAAATAAATAAAGTTTAATTTTAAAAATACTGATTTAAAATTTAAACAGTAAATTCTATCTTTATTTAAATTCTAAAAAAAATTGTATTTTAATATTTTTTTAAAAAAAAGGAAAATCGGTCATTTTAAAATAATAAACCAAAAACTTTCAAAATAAATAATTGTTTCATAGAAAAAAGTGGGAAAATATTAGCCAATCAAAGAGTTTCAAACAATCTTGGAATATGAAATTCAAGAGAGGAGAAAAAAAAAAAAAAGAGCTTCTTGATCGTAAAGTTGAAGTAACTAAGTTTTTTTTTCTTGGTGATATTTTTTTTAAAAAAAAACAAAGTTGGATTAAAATTCCTAAAACCTTATGATTTACAACTCTATATTAATATACATGGATAATTATAAGCTCTGTTGTTAAAATAATGGAATAAATTAATCGTTTTTCTACTGGGCAAGTCAATAATCGGAATTCCCAATAATCTCTTGAAAATTAATAAGTATTGAAGAAATAATTGGAGATGAATAGTCAACGAATATATTCACGGAAAAATAACAATAATTGTGCCATAGGGAAAATGAACTGCAGTAATACACAAAAGGAAATAAATAAACACCGTAAATATCCAGTAAGGATAGATAAAAAAATAGTATATCTCTTGGAAACAGTTAAGTATATATATTTAAAATTCAATGGAACTAAATTAGTAATAAATAAAAGTGTTCATTATTATTCTGGATATATTATTTATTTTGAGCCATACCAGCATGGATGTCAGTTTTATAAAGTTTTAGCTGAAAAAAAAAAAAAACGTTGCACGATGCATTTTTAATTGAAATAATAAGTGTGCTTTTTACTATGGAGAGAAATATATATCATATAAAGTAAATAAAGCAAGCCACAAATAAATTTTTATTACTAAACAAAGAACAAAACAAGGATTATTGTTGTAGTAACTCAAATACCTAGCGAATCTTAGGATAAGCAGAATCTTCAAAAAATAAGGAAAAATAAAAACATTATGATAAGTTTATGGAGTGTGGAACAACTAGAAGATTTAAAATTGTTCTTATACTTTAGCTGAGAGTTAAAACAGAACTTCTTTCTAATGTTAGCATTTATATTTTTAATCGATGATTAGTTAGTATAATGGGGGGGGGGAGAAAACTAATTTAATAAGGAATTAATTCAAGTGTTGTTATATTAATAGTTATTTAATAATTCGGTTAAGTTTAAAGATTATGAATCCTTTAAATAAATAAATATACTCGATATTTTAGTATGAAAGGGTATTTAAAATGATATATACATACTCCAAAGAGCAGGTTATATATACATGTACAAATGGATAAACTAAAAAAAAACAATGATTTTGTTCTTATGTGAAAGATAAAAGTAGTAATTTTGTTTGCTTACCAACCTCCAGAATTATAACCCTATATTCTCATTTATTTTTTGTATTGTTACTTAATCATCAAGTACTACTATTATGTAGAGGTTAAACTAATGAACCATGAATGGAAAAAAAAAGATTGTTTAATAAACTAAATATGTGATATATAGTTCACATACATAGGGATAAATATCTCAACATATAATGGGAAATCATTAGTTTTGTTTGATAATAATACTCTAAAGATTAATTTTCTGTTGTTATTATTATTATAATATATATGTATTATTTTGTTATGTTATTTTAAATTTGATATTAATGGAAATGTTTATTATCATTTGTAATGAATATTATTAAAATGATTGTTTTAAAAGTTTTATTAAATTCCAATTGCTGCATGTCTTTTCTGGGCTCATTTTCACCACATCACACAACTTAAAATGTACAGTCAAAATTAAAATGAAAAGTCAATTCAATTTAAAGCAAATCTAACAGTTTAATAAGCATAAATCTCTTAGTAAAGATTTTTTTTTACTTGTTACATGCTGCCTTGATCCCATAGGTCATTGATGACATTGCCAATTATTAAAATGTATTTATTAATATAAAATTAAATGATACATTAGTTATTAGTGAAAGTATTAGTGTTAATCACAGTTTAGTTAATAATATTATTTTAATATTCAGTATTGAAGAACATACATATAAAGCTTGACTATAAATTTAAATTATAAGCCTTTCTTAATTTGTACACTATCCATGGAAATCTGCAAAATCCCTCTTGATATTCCATAGGTAGTATGAAGAATTAATAAATCAATGATTTTCCTGAGATCTCCTTATTTTAAAGTTATTCTTGTGATTATTGCCAATCTTAATTATTAAACATAATATGAATCAAAGTTTATCTGTAATTATCTAACATATTAATTTAATGAGTGATTGAATTATAACTTAATAGTTATAAATATAAAATAATATATTAGATATTATTGTTAGTCATGAGAGTATGTAGATACTTAATAAGGAGGAGTATCTGGGTATTCTTATGCCATTGAACAAGTATTTTGCATTTGTTTAATGTTAAGGGGATGTGATCTGTTTATAGGTAAATGAGTCTCATATTGATTAGATTTAAAACATATCTTATTTTAGAAATATTTACTCATGTCAAAGTAACATGGGATAGATACTAATCTTATCTAAATTCAATTGTTATAGTTAAAGAAAATGGTCGGGATATAGTAAGTTTATTAATAGAACCTAACCCGAATCCAAGTAGGGCCTAATATAAGGGACTTGGAAACTCTGCTTAGGGTCATACCACCTATAGACAGGCCACAATATATATATATATATATATATATATTCCCAATATATATATATATATATATATATATATATATATATATATATTGGGAATAGCAAAAATAAATAAATGAAATGAAAATATGTGAGTAAAAAAACAAACAAGTAACATTGTTATTCTTGAAACAATTAAGAAAATAAATACCAGTATAATGGATATATTGTTAGAAGCAATAAGAAAAGATAGATAGCAAAAATTTTAAATGGGATCCCAAGTGATTGAAAAAGATCTAGAAAGAAACAATATGTAATAGAATGGATAAAATAAACGTTGCTGATATGACATGAAAAAAAAAGCTAGGGACTGGAGAGATTGGATTAAATCGATCTTGTTTTAAAATAATATGTAATATACCTTAACAATATACTAGTAAATATACCTCTAAATATAATAAAAATAACCATAAAAATACAGGCAAAATAATTTATTAAATGTTTTTCAATTTTAAATACGGTTGGTTAAAAATTTCTTAGACAAAATGTAATTAAATCATAAGCACCAGGAGCGTTAAATAAAAAAAACTAAAACCATGGCTCACGTTGGAAACAAAAGTTTCTTATTCTAATTTTTGATAGTTTTCTTTTGTTTTTTTTTTAAAAATTTTTATTTTGATATATATATAAATGGAAACAGTGCAATAGATAGATAAATAAATAAATAGAAATATCTAAATATATTGAGTAGATATCTATACATAATTATGTATCTGTATGAAGAATAATTGTTTAATCACTGATTGCCAACGCTATTTTACATAAATAGTTTAAACTTTAATATAAAGTTGATCTGAAGTTAGTAATTACTACTACAGATCACTGAATTGTCCATATTTGCATGGAGAATTGATTGCATTCTCCATAGCAGCTAAGGGATATTTTTCCAGAAATATATGCATCGACAGAGTTCTTGTTATTTTCTTTATGTAAATAATGATGAACAAGGAATGTCTTCAGTATTTTGATTGGATTTTACATAAACTTGAAAACAATATATATATACACACACACATGTAAGTCGTAAAACAAATCCATAATAACGATATACTTACTGGGGATTATTACACTCCCGTGTTCGCGTCTGTGTGCCTGAATATTGGAAGCATTTATCATGACAGTCATTATATGGCGACCATTCACTCCAATCACCATTTATGACTTTTATGTCTGAATTTCCCCACGAAACACATTCCCCTTCTCTACACCACTAAATAAACAAAATATTAATAATAAATTTAATTATCTATAGTATCTAGTAATACAAACAATGCAGCATAGTTTATAACAATTATTATTTCTTTTTCCTGAAAATGATACTTTGTTCTTTTTTTGTGTAATAAAATATTAAATTTGCAATAAAGCATAGTTTTTAAAATATCATCCACTTAAAATAGATAAAATTATTAATGTTATTTTTAGTACTAATGATAGATAAACAGTATCAGATTTTATGGAAAGTTCAGATCTCAGTCAAAAATTATAAAAACAACTACTAAGGGGTTTGAACTCAGATTTTCACACGACCCTCAGCTATCCACACTATTTCATACTGCTGACACATTTGATCACACACATGTCAAAAAGTTAATAATTACCAATATAAGTATTTCGTGCTAAACCAGCACTCGATTATCTGGACCAACTGACGAGACTGATTTAGCATGAAATACTTATATTAATCATTATTTATCTTTTCGACAAGTGTGTGATCAAGTGTGTCAGCAGTATGAGATAGTGTGGATAGTTGAGGATCATGTGAAAGTCTGAGTTCAAACCCCATATATATTACATATTGGAGTACAGATATGAAAAAGCCTGTACTGTAGAAAAATCATATTAAAATATAGTGCTGTAAGGAGTGCCCATACCTCGCGTGTGTGTATATATATATATATATATATGTATATATGAATTATCCTGTACAAGAGGAGTCACAGTGACTTATGGACAACATGGTTACGATGAGAAGGTTGGCATCAATGTGGGCTTTGAGCATTCCATCATCAGTTTTTCAATGAAATGGACGGCTGAAGAGTTGTGGGGTGAAGTGGACTGAAGTCTGTCCATTAAAATATGAAGATTGGCTATCTTAATATAAGATGACCATTGATTGTATATATATGTGTGGAGATGATAATCTGGATCAACTAACGAGTGCTGGTTTATTACGAAATACTTATATTAGTGATTATTTATCTTTTCGATATGTGTGTGATCGAGTGTGTCAGCAGTATGAGATAGCGTGGATAGTTGAGGGTCGTGTGAAAGTCTGAGTTCAACCCCTATATATTACATATTGGAGTGCAGATATGAAAAATCCCGTACTGTAGAAAAATCATATTAAAAATAACTACAAAGAGGTAATTCATTTCAAATTCTGTTTTTGGAAGACAAAGTTAGCTGATAGAAAAATATCTGTATAAAAATAGTTAATCAAAAGAAATTTCTTTTCTGACAATAATTACGATAAATATTCTTTTGGTAAGTTTTTTCAAACGATTGTTCAATTAATTAAATAATTTTTAACAATCTACAAAAATCTATAAGCTAGAATATAATTTGATTTAATAAGAAATTAAATAGGCTTAGTTTATTTAAAAAAATCTATAATTAAGATTATTCTGAGTATACTGATCGATATATTTAAAATATATTTTATACCAAAATATTTTTAGCCCCATTTTCTTTTTTTATTACCCATTCGAGCAGAAAATAACTTTTTATAAAATTATCTTTTTCAATTTCTTAAGAATAAAGTGGAAAAGTTAACATTTTGATCTGCCAAAGTAATAAACTTGGTTCACTTGATGAAGAAAATAAGCTTTAAAGACATTTTTGGTACAGAAGATAGTATACATACTAATATCTGATTAGCCTATTTTATATGCATAGCAATAACTAAAATATTTAAAAAATCAAAAACTAATACTTAATTGAATATTGTAAAACAAATTGGAATTAGTATTTAGTTTATATATTATCTTAAAAAACTCTTTTTAAGATTATTTTTTAAGTTTGTAAAAGTAGTTCCTTTTTGTGTTTATAAATATATATTTTCATGACCAATAAATGCTTGCAGTCATAAAAAAGAGTGATGTCAATCGACTATAGTCCTGGCATATTTACAGTATCTTTATCTGTGAATGATTATAGAATTAAACAATTGCTACAGCCGGTGTAATTTTAGTCATCCGGCTTTATTGCGAACTTGACCACAACTCAATAGTTTTATTAAATCCTTATAGAGTGATTGAATGTTGCGTATTTATTACAAGCAATGTTCATATATATGTGTGGAGTTTGGATAGCTACAGATTTGCAATGTTTTTGCAAGACATTGTATATAAACTGATTCCAATATGTTATATGTTAAAAAAGATAGTGGAACCAAACTTAATTTATATAAGTATGATATAATTAGAGCACTTGAAACATCAAATGTGCTTTGCAAGGAGAAATGTTTAGTAAATGGTAATAAGTGTACAATAACATAATGTCAAATTATAGTATTCAACCAGCACTCATCAATTGGGGCATGATCACAATCTCACACACATATCTGCAGTGTTATAGTGCTAACAATACCAGATTTCCATGTCCATTTTTATATTTTTGATAACTTTCATTACACTTGTCACACAAATGAGAGATTAGATTTTGTTCCATTTTAATATCCTGTGAAAGAGTGTACAATCTTATACACTGTAATATATTGTCAAATTATATTCTTATCTCAGTATATCTTTCACTTTAGCTCAATCCTTTTACAACTATTCATTATACTAAAAATCAGATCAACTTCCACACTATAGTTAAATTAGAACACACTTCTGCAAGCAGTCCATATAGCATGTTACAATTTAAATTCATATACACATTATTTTTCAGACGTACTTAAGTTTATAATGCACAATATGAGTGATACTCAAGTGATATATCATAAAGATATTGAAAAATTAAAGGCTAACATAAAAAACAATCCTATGAATTAACAAAAAAGATAAAATTTGGATATTACAGTAATAAAAGTAATATTTAGGAACTTAGAATGTTTGCAATGTAAAAATTATAAGAAAATTGAAGAGCTTTTAATTTCATGTAAAAAACAAAAAAGAGATTCTTCAATTGTGTTATAGTATACTTTATGTATCACTTTTATAGTATTTATTAAAAAAATACATAATTTTGTTGAAGTAGAATAATAATGAATATCAATGTAAATCTGATATCTTGATTTCATTGAGAATATATAAATATATATATATAAACATACACTTGACGGTGTTTTTGGTAGAACGCCATCTGTTGACATAAATATAAGCGTTAGCAAGTTTTTAACTTGTTTTTTGTTTTTCATAAATGTACTTTTGAGGTCTTTCTAGCAATGATATATATTGCAGAGGCTTCTACTATGTGGTGATGCTGAACTGATATCAGACCCATGTAGCTATCTGGCTTGCTATGCTGAGTTTGAAGACATTACGTGTCTAAAAGATTCACGCTTGCAAGCTAAATAGAAACTGTTTCATAAACGCTCAGAGTTTGTGCTTAGATCTAGTTTCTAAAATTCCTGTCTTTCACTGATGATAGAAAATAACTTGAAATCATGATCTGAAAGTGGAATTAAAGTTAGAGATAGTGAATGCATGCTCTGACATTTATGTAAACATACGCTTGACAGTGTTTTTGGTAGAACACCATCTGTTGACATAAATACAAGCGTTAGCAAGTTTTTAACTTGTTTTTTGTTTTTCATATATATATATATATGATCACTAGATGGAGCTTTACCAATAACTCCTAATAAGCTTTTGTTTACATAAACGCCGAGAGAGATAGAATTCAATATCTCTTCCATTTTCTCCACCTTCAGGCCAGCTGATTTCAAGCTAGTTGGCTCCCATAAGTGAAGGGTAGGGACTAGAAACTAGATCTAAACACCAACTCAAAAAATCAGCATTTATGAAACAAGTTTCTATCAGTTTAAAAGCATGAATTTTTTAGATATGTAAATATCTTCAAATCTAGCCAAACAAACTAGAAAGCTATATGGGTCTGAAATCAGTTCAGTTTCACCATATAGTAATAGCCTCTGCAATATATATCATTGCAAAAACCTTCAAGGGTACATTTATGATAACCAAAACAAGTTATAAATTTTGTAACTTGCTTTCAGCTTGTATTTTATGATCACTAGATGGAGCTTTACCAATAACTCCTAATAAGCTTTTGTTTACATAAATGCCGAGAGAGATAGAATTCAATATCTCTTTCGTTGTCTTCACCTTTAGACCAGCTGATTTCAAGCTAGTTGGCTTTCATCAGTGAAGGGTAGGGAGTAGAAACTAGATCTAAACACTAACTCAAAAAAATCAGCATTTATGAAACAAGTTTCTATCAGTTTAAAAGCATGAATTTTTCAGATACGTAAATATCTTCAAATCCAGCCAAACAAACTAAACAGCTATATGGATCTGAAATCAGTTCAGTTTCACCATATAGTAAAAGCCTCTGCAATATATATCATTGCAAAAATCTTCAAGGGTACATTTATAATAAACAAAACAAGTCATAAATTTCGTAACTTCATGCTTTTAAACTGATAAAAACTTGTTTCGTAAATGCCAATTTTTTGAGTTAGTGTTTAGATCTAGTTTCTAGTTCTTACCCTTCACTGACAAAAGCCAACTAGCTTGAAATTAGCTGGTCTGAAGATGGAGACAATGAAAGAGGTATTGAATTCTATCTCTCTTGGCATTTATGTAAACAAAAGCTTGTTAGGAGTGATTGGTAAAGCTTCATCTAGTGATCATAAGTTACAAAATTTATAACTTGGTTTGTTTATCATATATATTGTAACCAGTTGGATTACATAATACACAATAATATAGTGTGTGTGCATAAATATATATAAAGTTGAAAGGAAAAGTAGAAATAATCACAGACAAAAAATGTAGTAGATATTTTCTATATTCACTGAAATAAAAATAATAATAAATAATAACTCTGATTTGAAATAAAAATTGTTTTATAAAATAAACCTTTAAAAGGTCTGAATAAATGTAAATATTGTATTTTTATTATTATTCTGATTTTGAAATGTAAAAACATCATACTTGTTTTTGAAATTTTTTAATTAATTAAAACATGTATGTAGTTTTCAAAGGATTAGAGAGATAAAAATAAAACTCTGTTTTCAATCAAGATGTTGTTATCACCTCAGATGATTCGATAAAAGGGCTGATAAAAATATCAGCTGCAGTCTGAATAGTGATTTTTGAAGAGATCAGTCTGGATTGTAGTTTCTTTAAGAGCTGAACAGAACAGTTGGCTACTAAATTTTTTTGAGTAAGTGGCAGCAATTAGCTGACCAAAATAGATAGCTGCAGTTTGTTATTGGCTGTAGCAGAGGGCTTATGTAGCTGAAAGCAGGACAGTAGATCCAGGAGCTACTACTATTTTCCTTCACAGGAGTTTTGATTTATTTGAAGCTGGGTCACTTCTGAATCAATAGCCTGAAAAAAATGAGGACAAAATAGCTAGCAGAGTTATACAGAGCTCCTATGAAAATCTAAGGGAGTACAGTCCAGTAGCTGCCTTATAGTTTACTGCAGAGTTTTGATTCATGAAGCCAGGGTCACTTCAAATGGATCAACTAACTGATTAAATATGTTCTAGAAGACAGCTTGACAATTGCTTGGACTACAAAAGGAAGTTATGGTATGCCAACAAATTACTTGAATACTTTTTCCTGGAGATGACAACAAGCCCAAAATTATATTTTTCTGATGGACCAAAAACCAAGCTTACCAAAAAAAAGCTTGAAAAAATTGATGTACTTTGCTGCTATTTATCTATAAACCAGAAAACCACAGATAAACATGTGTATATACAGTGAGTTATTTTATTTTAATATTTCTTAAAATGACTTTTAAAATTATAAATTAATAACTTAAATCAAAACAAGTAAATAATTTGCTTGAGTCAAATGTCTAAAAGAAAGACAATTTGATATATATATATATTTAAAGAAATCGTTTTGGTAATTCCTTGTAAAAAATGACATTAAAAGAAGAAATAAAACTTAACTGGAAGCATAATTTTGTTTGAATTAAAATCAAAAAGCAAAAAAAAAATGGATGTTAAACTTTATGAAAAAATCAATATTGAATTAATTATGAAAAATATAATATTATCGTAACAAGTTTAAAGATGTAACATCAATGTACAAATACATGCACATACACACATGTAAATTTTTAAACATTTGTAGTAGTTTTTTTATATACAACTGTAAAAGATTAATCATGTATTTATTATTTTATATGATGATTGTAATATAAGTCAATTGTACTGCATATATGTCAATGCTTGTCAAATAGAAAATATATGAAAATTTTAATCATTTTTTGTTATTATTGAATATTAATTGTATATTATAAATTGCACATGCACACATATATGTAAATCAATGTAACAATTTGAATGTTGAATAGTAATTATGTAAATCACAACATGATCATTTGAAATTTTGTATAGTAATCAAAATGTGTGTAATTTTATTTTATAGACCTTAATTTCAATCGTTTTTTTAATTGTTGTTAAGAAACTTGCAGTCAATTGTTAAAAGTTGTATTGCATTATCTCTTGGTCACATACAGTAATAGAGCTTGTGTTCTCTGAGCTAGATTTGTGCATGGGATATATATATATATATATATATATATATATTATATATATATAAATGAGAATATATATTAGTACTTTTGGGGCATCTAGCAATGATCAATCATCATCATCCTGGTTGGTGCATAAGATTATCTTCTTTAAAGCCCATGCACTATCTTTAATTTTAGTTTAGTCTCATTAAAAATTTAAGTTTATAGTTGGCCAAAACAAGTGTCCAAAACATTGATGATGATCAGCATGTTTTAAATGTCCCAGCATTATTATGCAGATTTTTCTTATTGTGTATTCTAATGGATGAGTACTAAGTTGGTGCATCCAATTAATGGTTAAATAATTTTCCAAGCTGGCAATGACTCAATAATTAGCCTGGTCTACAGAAGATCAATTTCCAATCCAGTCACAAAGTTGATTGCTGATTTATATTTTTTATTGTTCAAATCCAGCCACAAGATGTACTGTTGATTTTATTTTGATGTAGTTGATATTATTGATCATTCATGATGATGAATGATTATTTCTTTTGAGTAGACTTACTTATAATTACCTTTACTTTGTAATGCTGGTTGATGGTTAATTATGCTTTTAGTTGCTCTTCTAATCTCTCATCAATAATCTTGGAGATTTTCATGTTCTCATTCTCCCCTTTAAATATAAAATATCCCTTTAAATATTATACTTTTTGTAAATTATTAATATTTGATATCTGTATTGACTTGGATTGATGATGATTTGCCATCACCCAGTTCAAACCCTTTTTCAATCCACTTCATACTATCCCATCCCGTTACAATATATAGCTAGCGTGTTTTTTAAAAAATAAACTTAATTTTTTTTCCATTTATTTATGCTCAGACAAAACTTTATAAACTGTATTTTACAAAATAATTTAACTTTTTTAGTTAGAGCTTTTTTTATGACATTGTCAGGTTTTATGCTATTTGCTAGTTGTTTACAATTAAGTAATGTTTCATTAAATAAGATTTTTTTAACACTTTTATAGTGGAAATGAAAAAAATTTGTAGTGATCAGTCTTTTAATATGTAGCTTATAGTGGCATTAGTGATTTACAATTTTCTATATAGACTTTGTGTTTTTGTGAGTCTGGTTAATTTTCAGAGTCACTCAAAATTTACTATGGAATTGGAGTCAACTTCCTAGTAAATTTCTTTTTTCTCTATCATTCATAGTATATTTGATTGTATTTAATTACATATATATATATATATATATATATATATATATATATATATATATATATATATATATATATATATATATATATATATATATATATATATATATATATGCATTAAAAAACCCAAAGTAATATATTTTTTTTAATTTTATAATTATTGCTTTAAACAAGGGTGCTCAGCTCTGAACATGTATTTAGGATATACAATTTATCTCCATATTTTTGAAATTAATAAATTGCCATTAACAAATATGAATTTGTTTTGGTTGTTGCAATGATTAAAAAAATTATAATGGCTTATGACCATGAAGTTAAAGTAGGCACACTTTTATCCAATATATTTTTCTAAATGCTTGATAAAATATTGAGAAATAAGAAGGTCATTATTTTTTTAATCTTTATATTCCTAATAATAATTACTATTTCAAGTAATTTCTCTATATTTCTACATTCCTCTTATAGAATATTATAAGAAACAAGCGGGCCATTTTTTTCAATCTTGGTGATCCTAATTATCATCATCATCATCATCATCAACATTATCAATCCACTGCAGGATGAAGGTCTCTCCAAGTTTAATCCATCTTCTCCGATCTTTAGCTTCTCTTCTCCACAACACCCCTGCACATTTTCTTATTTCATCCATCCATCTCACATGTGGTCTCTTTCTGGGTCTTTTACAATCTCTTGGAATCCAGTTTAAAATTTCAATTGTCCATCTATTATTATCTCTTCCAGCAATATGTCCAGCCCAACTCCATTTCAATCTTTTAATTTTTTCAATAAGGTCAGTAACACCTGTTTGTTGTCTTACCCATACATTGCGTTTTCGATCTCTTCTTGTTACTCCCAACATACATCTCTCCATACTCCTTTGAGTGGTCTGAAGTCTCTGTATTGCTCTTCTATTAAGTGTCCAAGTCTCAGATCCATAAGTAAGAACTGGTAAAACACATTTGTTAAAAACCATCCTTTTCAAACACATAGGCATATTTCCTTTTAGTATCAAGTTATTTCTACCAAAAGCACTCCAACCAAGTTTAATTCTATGATTAATTTTCTCCATTATGTTTCCATCTGTATTAATAATCTGACCAAGGTATTTGTAACTGTTAACTTCTTCTAATTCTTCATAATCAATCTTTATTTTCATATTTTGAGCAAATCGATTAAACATTACTTTAGTCTTTTTAACATTTATCTTTAGTCCTACTTTTCTACTTTCATCTGCTAACTCCTGCAACATTTCCTGCAGCTCTGAAGCATTATTTGCAAAAACAACTGCATCATCTGCAAAATCTAAATGACTTAAATACTCTCCATTTACTTTCACTCCTTTAGTTTCCCATTTTAATCCACAAAATACGTGTTGCAGCACTGCTGTAAAGAGTTTTGGAGATATGGAGTCACCTTGTCTTACACCTTTCTCAATGTTGATTTTTCCAGTATCATTATCTAATCTAATTGTTGCTGTTGCATTTTTATAAATATTCTTTAAAATATGACAATATCCTGGATCAATGCCTTGATGATCCAATGCTTTAATCACTGAAGAAATGTGTATAGAATCGAATGCCTTTTCATAATCTACAAATCCAAAACATAATGACAACTCATATTCGTTTGTCCTTTCTATGACTTCTCTCAATACCTGGATGTGATCTATTGTACTAAAACCACTTTTAAATCCAGCTTGTTCTCTTGGTTGGTGGAAATCCAAAGTTCTCTGTAGACGAGTTGTAATTATCTTGGTAAAAGTTTTATATAAAACTGATAAAAGGCTGATAGGTCTGTAATTTCTAATATCTTCTTTATCACCTTTTTTAAATATTAATATTATTACTGCATTCTTCCAATCTTCCGGTACATCTTTATCATTTAGACATTTGGTATATAACTTTGCTAAAATTGTTTCTATTTCTTCACCTGCTTCTTTTAATATATCAATTATAATTCCATCATTTCCTGGAGCCTTTCCTTTCTTCATACACTTAATTGCATGTCTCACTTCTTCATTTAAAATTCTGGGCAATTCGGAAGATGTAATAGATATAGGAGGTACTTGTTCTTTATTACTATATAATTCTTGATAACAATCTTCTACCAATTTCATGATGTCATCTCTCTTTTTAGTAATAATTCCATCTTTTTTTCTTATTGCAGATATAAATTTCCTACCAATACCAAAATGTTGTTTAACATTTTTGAGACTTTTATTTTCTTCTACAGCTTTCCTTGCTATTTCACAGTTATACTTTCTTATATCATTTTCAACTCTTTTCCGTCTTTTTATACTCTTACATTTCTGATACATACTTTATCCCTTACAGGATTAAAATTTAACCAATTTCTTGCCAATGCTTTTTTTTATTACCGAATCACAAATAATACAAGGCTCTTTGCTTTATTATCTTTTTAAGAACAATACTGGTTACTGAATCTTTTTAAATTTTTTATTGAATAATTGACATCTTATATTCAAATTTATTTTATATGTTAGTCTATAAATATTTATTTTTATTTTCTTACACAACAATTTTGAAATTTATTTTCCCACAACTTTTTTTAAATTATCAAGTTCCTATTTACTTTTCCTTTAATTTTTTTTATAAGTTAAACTTAATTCTATTTTTACTAATTATCGTCTAAATTTATATCAGTTTCAGATATGAATATGTATTCCTAATATTATTCTTATACCCACACTGAATTAAAACATAATATAATTGAAATATATTCTTATTTCTAAAAAAATTCATGTATAAATACTAATTTTGCCATTTTTAAATCAAATGTTTATTTCTTAATTTATTTTCTCTCCAAAAACTTTTATTACTTTAATTTTGTCAGTTATTTTTTATTACATCCGCCATTTCTTATTGTAGATCCAAAATCTCCACCAATTTCAACATCTTATATATTTGTTTTTCCTCAAATATTACAGCCTTCTATTATCATTAAATGTTTGTTCTAAATTACAACGACCATCACTTTTTCTTAATACGTTTAATACTTCTGCTTTACTACAATTGCTATTGCTAATTTATGTTTAATTAATAATAACCAAATTTCTGAAATTCCTTTAATTTATAGACATCAATTTATCATTTGCTGAATTTTTTTCTCTTCTTGATAAGACAATAGCTTCACTATCATGCCTCCAAAATATAGTTTTAAACACTTTATTCTTTATTTTTCCTGCCAGATATATTTTGTTACATAAATTTTTATAACATTTGATAGTAAATTTACTTGTCATTTATTAATGTATTCTTATAATCTTTTCAAATTTTAAGGTCTTCAAATAGTTGGTTATGACTGAATTGACATGATCGATCACATTGTTATACAATTTATATAATTTTTATAGAAATTATACAATAAAAAAGAAATCAATTTGATTAATTCGAATATAGATTCAGGATTAATGGAAAAAAATATTACCACCCTTCAAGATATGATGATGATAGCATATTTACTGCTGAAAATACTAAATATTTAAGTCAGTAAGATATTTGAAAAGGCATAGAAAAAAAATTATGGGCAAATATTATCATTACAAACATTGAACCATCTTTACACTAAACAGTTCAAACCTAAGAACTATAGCTTTCCATATTAAAATCTCATTCATAAATAATAAAAAAATTTGATAGTCAAGACATTATATATTAACACTTAATAGAGTTGCAATGGAAATCTAAAAACATATATATATATATATATATATATATATATATATATATATATATATATATATATTATAATTGAAATAATAAATTTAGCGGGTTTACAAACTATTACAAACAATCCTTAAATCCTCAGAAGTACTTTCGATTAATTTCTTAAACCTGCCTCAACTGCCATTAAATTCAAAAACAAAAGTGGAAGCAAACTTCATCAATTCAAATCCCACAAATCTCATATTTTAATGTTAGCAGCTTATTGTTTTATTAAATGCATTTTATTCCTGTTTATAAAAATTGCCTCTTTAATTTTTCTTTTACTATGGTTTCTCTCTTCATGAAGAATTTTCACATTTTCAAAATCAAATTTAAATTTATATTTACATGATTTTTCATGATCAAAGAAAACTGAAGGAGACATTAAATCACCATTATTTTTACTTTTTACATGCTTATATAACAATTCATGCTCCCTCAATCTCTTCTCAATACTGCACCTAGATTCATCTATATATGATATCATACAATCACAAAAAATTGATATGTGACATTACTTTACTGCTTGACAAATAAACAATACTTTATGTCAATTTAAAAAAAGTTATAATGATTTAAAGGAAATGAAGATTAATAGTAAACAATGGATATCTATTCCATTTATTTAAATCCACAAGTGAAATTTTTTAAGGATTTATATAAGAATGTGTTTAATGTTTCATTCAACATTCCAAACATTATTAATAAATTAGTCAATAATTCTAAGAATGTCATACCTGCCAAGCAGAAAAGTAATGTCATATATCAAATTTTTTGTGATTGTATGCTATCATATATAGGTCAATCTAGGTGCAGTATTAAGAAGAGATTGAGGAAGCATGAATTGTTATATAAGCATGTAAAAAGTAAAAATAATGGTGATTTAATGTCTCCTTCAGTTTTCTTTGATCATGAAAAATCATGTAAATATAAATTTAAATTTGATTTTGAAAATGTGAAAATTTTTCATGAAGAGAGAAACCATAGTAAAAAAAATTTAAAGAGGTAATTTTTATAAACAGGAATAAAATGCATTTAATAAAATGACAAGCTGCTAACATTAAAATACGAGATTCATGGGATTTAAATTGATGATGTTTGCTTCCACTTTTTTTTTTTTAAAATTTAATGGCAATTGAGGCAGGTTTAAGAAATTAATGAAAGTACTTCTGCAGATTTAAGGATTGTTTGTAATAGTTTGTAAACCATTAAATTTATTATTTCAATTATAATTACAATTTTGTTTGTAATTAATGGACATTTTATTTATTTTACACACACACACACACACACACACACATATATATATATATATATATATATTGTGTGCTTTATATTGGTACACCCCATCATATAAAAAAGTGGGAATAAAATTTTGAGATGCATAATTTTAAATTTTATTAAATCAAAAAGTAGGTACTTATTAAGCTAGGAAAAATAATTGTCATTTTATTTATCATAGGATTTGAACTTAAGTTTAGTCAATTTAAAGTCATATAAAGGACATAAATGCTGAGTAAAATAGTTAGTTACAAATGTACATAAAAGATAAAATAATAAACTATAAATTTATTATAGTTACAAATAAGTAAATATTTGATGGCATTTAAAATTATAGTAAAGTTCAAATCTAATCTTCTAAACAAATATGCATTATATAGACAGATAATTATTGTCTGTAAGCATCTAATATTATAAAAGCAATTATTATTTCTAGTTAAATCTTAAATTATATTTAAAAATAAATAACTAAGATTTATTTTACAAATTTCTTGATTAAAAATCATAAAAGTAATATCGAATCTAGTTTGTATAAAAATAAAATCAAAATGATCTAAATCAATATAAAGTAAATTGTATTCTATTCAGTTTCTAAAAGGTATTATTTTTATTAAGAAATATTTTAAACAGAAAGTATTTCTTTTAAATATAGATCAAATACTAACAACTCATTAAATATAGAATCAAAGAAGTGGGAAAAATCAACAATAAACAGCCTGCAAATAATTATTAAGAAAAATTGAGGGAATATATTAAATTGAAAAAAAAAATCACAGATTGGAGAACAAATAACTGATACTTTTTTTATTCTAAAAGTTTGCAAGAAATTTACTTAAACATTATTATTATGTGAAAAAAAAAGTAATGGATTTTACCTACATAATAATTTAAATGATATAGGATATAAAGATTCATTAAAATGCAAGAGTAAATTAAATTGATCTCTAGGGCAACTCAACAATTAATGATTCTTGCAAAATTTCTTGAAATCATTATATGGAGAAAATAATATAAAATTAAGAGGAAAAATTGTCTGCATATCCCAAAATATGGCAAGGAAGAAACTCACTAAAGGAAAACCTTGGGAGTACTATATTATACTGGATTTAATTGCTAAACTAGTTGAAGTATTCATGTTCATATGAGTGAAAATAATTGGACAAGATCAAGTTATTAGCCAGGGATAAATAAAAGGCAAATTATTTCTGACAGAGATAAGTATGCATTTTTAAAATTATCTAGAACTAAAGTAGTAATAGATAATAACAGAACTAGGTGTGAATGGAAAAGTATACATCGTATTCAAAGATAAATTTTAAAGCATGTTTGAATAAAATTTTAATTGAAGAAATGATTAAAACTGAGTAGTACTAATTTTAATATTACTTTTATGTAAAGTTTAAAAATGATACTGGGTGTTATATAGGTTAAATGATGATTATATTTATATGTGTATGGAATAAAAGCAATCAGCTAGCATTATTTATCTTCAGGAATTGAAAAAAAAAAGATAAATGTAAGAGAGTAAAACCATACCAGAAAATATTTAATAAAGATTAAATATGCATGGATAATAAATTGTTAAATAACAAATGAAATAAACCTTAATACATTATGAATGTGGAAGATAATATAATTCTATTGTTAAAATGAAAATGGAAAATGTTTTTTTTCTTGATAATAACATTAACCAAAATAAGTAAGGAATCATTTGAATGCTGAATCATTTATTACTAGTGCAAGGAGTGTTTAATTCAAACGTATAAAACAAGTTGCAGATAATCTTTAATTACTAAAGAAAAATAAAAAACTGCTACATTGTCAATAACTGACATCGTGTAAATTTTGATAATTGTAATAATCTTCCTGATAAGAACAAATGAAGCAAAATGATTGTAATATTAACATGCAACTATTGGAGTATTTGAAATGAAAGTGATAATAATATTGATGTGCAACCAGTTGGAATCCTGTGGGATGATTGTAATGCCAATAAAAGTTTTTTTTTGTTTGTTTGTTTAGATACTTATATTTAAAGAAAAAAGCTTGCAACATCATATTTGTATATATATTAATTCTATACTTTAAATACAGTTGTTATGACAATAGGGGGGGGGAATAGATTAATAGCTAGTGAAATTAATAATTGATTTAATTTGGTTATCTATGCCATTATTTATTTTAAAAATTATGTTTTATCAAATATTGTTATATAATTAAAATCAATAGATATGATTAATGATTTAATAAAATATATCATAAAAATAGTTGACAATATGTATATTATGAAAAGGATAGAAGTTACTGTTTATATATACAATATTGAAAACAAGAAACGATATTTTTAATTTGATCTTATGTTATACGATGAACAATTTAATATAGTTATACGGAATTATAATTAATTTTAGTTTGTCATTGGTAGAAACAATTAGTTATAAGAATGATATCAAACAAATATAAGTCAAACATATGAAGATAATAATTAAGTTGTTAGATAAAGCAGAGATAGATAGTTTATTTAGAATACACCAAAGGGTGGTCTATTAACGTCTAGCTGAATCTTATAAATAGTAGATGAAAATTATTGCAGGAAGATATAGGGATTCAGATTTAATAGTACACTAACTAATATTCTTATTGATTGTATTTTAGTATATGAGGTGGCGTTTGAGATTGAAAACTAATTGATGATTTTATAATTATTATCGTAATATCTTCTTAAAAAATAAATAAATAAATAAAGATCAAAGGTTGAATATCATGGTATCTAAAAATACACAAAAAGTGATATTTCACTGTATTATAATAAGATTATTATAATAATTATTATTATATTATGATTAATATGCTCCATTTTGTCTTTATAATTTAAAACCTAACTTATAATGGATTGATATGTGTAAAAGAAAGGGAAGAATGATGACCTAATGGAAACACCTGATTTGTGATATATATATCAAAACAGCTCCATATTATATAAAAAAAGAATGTATTTTTTTTTATTGTAAATATCTAAAAGGTAAAAAAGGAAATGGATATTTTTCAATTGTTTACAGTGTTATTATATTATATTAGTATATAACTTTATTACTATTGTTATTTTACATTATCAGTTAGTTAAAATGTTTATTATGATATCTTGTAAATAATATGATTAAAGTTGTTGTTTTGAAAACTAACTTGAATATTAAAAGTTACATTTCTTTTCTGATAATCATTGTCACTACATTATTAGAACTCAATAGTGTACAATTTGAGATTGAAATAAGAAATTAATCCAGTTTAGAACAATATAACAGTCAAGTACGCACACAACTCTTAAAAGAGATTATAACTTACTGTAATCTGCCTTGATCACATAAGTCAATGATAATATTGCAAATTATTAAAGTATGCTTATTTATAAGGAATTAAATTATGAATTACTTATTATTGAAAGTATCATATATAATTACAATTTAGATAACAATATTAGGTTAAGAGTAAGTCTTAGGGAACATAAATATAAAATAGTAGTACAATTTTAATTATAGATTTAGGTTATAAGTCTTTTCCTAAGTGACACTATCTATAGAGTTCAGTAAAATTCCTCTTGATATTTTATAAGTGGATTAAATAACTAATTAAAAATCAATGATTATCCTGAGATCTCCTTAGTATAAAATTATTATTATGATTATGGCTAATTATAATTCTATAGAAGTAATAATAATAAAATTCAATATATAATAACATGATAGTATAATTTCTTTATTAGTTAATTGAAAGTTAATAATTATAAATGTTTTATTATAGTCATTTAATTATGATTGTTAGTCACGAGAGTATGTAGACATTAAATAAGGAGAAGTGTCTAGGTATTCTCATGTGTTGGATAAATACTTTAGTATTTATTTAATATTAAAGGGTATGAACTCTTGTTGATAAGATAGGAGAGTCTCACAATTGTTAATATTGATCAAAGATAATTGAGAAAAGGGTAAGAGTCTTAAATGATACCTAGATAAAGTCATAGGATAGCCTAATGTGGGGACTTGTGGCATATCTTCTAGGGGTCATTGTACTGTTGACAGGATACTATATATATATATATATGTGTGTGTGTGTGTGTGTGTGTGTGCAATGGAAACGGAAGTATTTGTAAGTCTCATTAAAAAGCATCAACTACAAAAAGATAGAATGATATCATCTATCTTTTAGCTCTGTTATTATACAAACTTAGTTTTTTTGATCTAGTTTTTAAATTATAGAATGAATTGTGTCTATTATTTAATTTGCACATAAATTAAAATAATAGATAAAATTCATTCTATAGTTTAAATACTGTCAAAAAACTAAGCTTATATAACAACAGAGCTAAAAAATAGACTAATATTATTCTATCTATATATAGCTGGAAACGTTTTATATAACTCAGTGGGAAATACATTTGCTTTTGTTTCAATTACTTATATTTAAGATTATCATTACTGTATATATATATAAATATTAGAAAATACAATAATTAAAATTTGTTAAAAAGAACAAAAGATATAAACATCACTTAGGAGGCTTTTAATTATCCTTGTAGTCTTTGTCAACTAATACTTTGAAAGGTCAACTTTCCCATAATTCCATGATCTTAACGTTTGCTGCCTGCCTATTGATTAAGTCTTGCTTGTATTTATATATTAATATAGCTTCCTTGATTTTTCTTTTATTATTATTTCTTTCAGTTTACAATATTTTTACATTATTATAGTTGTATTTTCTAATATTTATTTATAATTTTACGTATATTATTTAGAAAAAATACAGACATCGATTTGTAGTATATATATATCAAAATACAGTAAAATTCACATAAATTATAGTTATGTTTAGAAATATTTTCGACTATACATCTTGTACTCTTTATCAACTATATAACATTGAATAACCAAAACGAGATATCATTTCACAATACCCATAGTTCAATTTAGATTTAGTTCTCCCACAATTTTATAGATTAGACAACTTTCATATTTCTCCATTGTTTTTTATTTCATAAATAATTTCACATAAATAAAGATACAATAAAAGACAAATAACCCCAAGATGAATTTCGTGTTGAACCATCATTCATCAGTAGGGCTAGATCAGCATCTTTCATATATATATATATATTGTAACGATCCGGAGAATGCGACTTAACGTAAACTGCACTACGGGGCGCCATCTAGGAATTTGAACCTAGAAAAATTTATAAAGTAGGCAGATACGTAAGTAAAAAAAAAAAAAATATTTTTTCTCTTTTTTTATTTTGATTCCGGTCGTTAGCCCATGTCACTAGCTCAGGGAGTAGCAGAGATTTAATAATATCATATCTTATCTAATTAGATTTCAACATTAAAAAATAAATAAAATAAGCCACTGCCAGTAATTAGCATACAAACATTTATTTATGCACATATATATAAGATTTAAAATTATTTTAGTATTAGTTTTACATTTTAACATTTAACATTATTTTTGCTTTGATTTTTGACTTTAATTTACATTTAATTACTATTATATTCTAATTTTACATTTTAATTAAGTTCGCACAGACAAATTTATGAAAGGCTTGTTTTAATATGTTGCTATACATCGGTTACATAGATTACATGGTTAAAAACATTTCAAAGTAAACATAAACGATCAAAAGATAAAATCATTGATACTGGCAATTGCAGAGGGAAATTTATAAGTAACCCAGTAGTATTCACCATAAGATACTTGCATTGTCACCAATGATTTAAAAGACATCCGAATAAATACATTTTAGATACTCACCGTAAGGTATCATTATTTATCGAATGTCTATATATTTTGATCAAATATGGAAATGCAAAACATAGTTAACCAATAAACAATCCATGCAAGCATCTATAAACAACTTAAATTTAATGCATTTTTATTTAGGGTCGGGTATGAATAGACCACATAAATTTGCTTTTGAAAATAAACATTCTATCCCTATTTAACCTTAGGCTAAAATTCATAGTCAAACTGGCATCAATTCATCTGATATATCGATGTATTCAATGTAATAAAATACGGCAGCACAAAAGGTTAAGAGAAGAAATTGCCTCTTATGAGATAGGAATATTACATCTATCTGCAAAGAAGAGCAATAAAACAAAAACTCCATAGAAAGGAACTGCGGTATCCGACTTATAATTCCTTCCATAGGCAAACGGAAGTGTGCGGCGTATGAAGCGATTCTGCCCGTAGCGAATCAATATTACATCTACTAATCACACCAATATATCCAATCCATTGACCCAATTTAACCACGAAACAAATAACCTAAGATTACCCTCCCCTAATATAACTTTACAAATCTATACAGCCATTCACGCCCGACTTTAAGTTTAACATATTAATTTAACTTAACGGAAAACAGAAATTCTAAATAAACTTAAAGAACAAAGTTAAATGAATGGAAATGATTTTAAATAAATAAATAACAAATACATCAAATAACATTATTAATGAAGAATTTAGTTTGGTCAGATAGGATTCTATTGCATTATTTACTAAAAAGTTTTAAAATTGAGAGTTCTTATTGTTTCAAGTGAATATATAAGTTCTTACAATTTTTAAAACGTCCAACTTTATCCATGGCTTGCCATGAACATAAATTCCCACGCCGTCCTAAAATTGGTATCCATTTAGCCATTGTTTTATTTATTCATTCGGAGGTTTTTTAAATTAGTTGGTCCTCAATGTAGGAAACGATAGTTCTTTCTCCTTTCTTTAACAGCTGAAAAAATTGACCGTGCGTCTGTCAATTCCTCCAACTCCATACTACTACATATAGTCACATCGTAATAATCAATTTCCAGTCACTGATTAATAATTTCCAAATTTTTCTTTTATATTAATGTGAAGGATTGAATTTACATTATGTCACCAATGCGATGGTCCTTTCGCTGCGGTCCGATTCCATAGGGATTTCTTCTTATTTGCTAACAGTTTCTATTGTTTTCCTATCTGACTGGTGTTTTTACATTTAAATGCCGAAGGCTGGTTTACATTTAACTAATTAACAATCATTTCCATTTCTGATTAATTAACCTGTTTTCCAAATCAAAAATATATTTAAAGATAAATTTAAAGATATAATTTCATCTCCAAATATTTTTAAAATTTAGTTTTAAAATACTTTTTCTTTAATAAAGTTTTATTTTAATAATTTTTCATTATCTGTGCGATTTAATATATAAGAGTTTAAGATGATATTTAATTTCAATTTTTAATTCTTAAAGAAAATTTTTAAATGCGAACTTTTTAATTTACTTTCATGTTTAATAAATTTAAAAAAAACAAAAACAATGTAACGAACATCTATGCTCGTTACAATATATATATCTTTCTTATGTGAAGACCATTTATGTAGGGCAAATTGTCTCATTTTTATTTTCAAGCATCAATATACTCTACTCCAACTTTTACATTATCAACTTTTTGATAAACACATAATGATTATTACTAATCATTTATTAAACTCCCACAATTCTGTTATTTTTTTAAAAATTGAACTATAGGTAGTGTTTTGGTTATTCAATGTTATATAGTTGATAAACACTACAAGATTTATAGTCGAAAGTACTTCTAAAAACAACTATAATTTATGTGAATTTTACTGCATTTTGATATATATATATATTAATTTGAATATTATATATATTTTGGAAAGAATATAGACACCAAACTTAATGTATTACGTACACACACACACACACATATATATATATATATAATAGTAAAGATCAACATTATATTTTCTACAGATCGTTATAACGTAAAAATTAGAACGCTGTTTTAGACGTTGAAGCTATATAAAACAAAAGAATAAACATGTGAATTACTAATCAGTTTAAATATAAATTTTCACTTGAATTATTAATTACTAGGTAGAAATTGTCTTATTTTGATCATAATAAGAAACTATAAAATTCATTAAGATATTATGTTAATGCTGGACTGTGAGGAAAAAAGAAATCGTAAGCAAAGACAAGGACTGTCTTCATCCTTATTATAAAATATGGACCATTAAACAAGCTTTCATTTTTGGCACTTATAAAAACAAAGCTTGTTTAGAGCTATTGGTAAGCTCCATCTAGTGATCATAAAATGCAAGCTTAAAAACAAGTTACGAAATTTATAACTTGTTTTAATTATTATAAGTGTACCTTTGAAGGTTTTTGCAATGCTATATATTGCAGAGGCTATTACTATATGGTGAAACTGAGCTGAATTCAGACCCATATCACTATCTAGATCATCAGGCTGGATTTGAAGACATTTACGTGTCTGATAAATTCATGCTTCCAAATTGATAGAAACCTGTTTTATAAGTGCTGACTTTTGAGTTGGTAATTTAGATTGAGTTTCTAGACTCCCAACCCTCCACTGACATGAGCCATAAGCTCGAAACCAGATGGTCTGGAGATAGAGATAACGATAGAGATTTTGAATTCTATCTCTTTTGGTACTTACAAAAACAAACCTTGTTTAGAGCTATTCGTAAGCTCCATCTATATATATATATATATCAACAGATGGCATTCTACCAAAAACACCATCAAGTGTATGTTTACATAAACGTCAGCATGCATTCACTATCTCTAACTTTAATTCCACTTTCAGATCATGATTTCAAGCTATTTGCTACCATCAGTGAAAGACAGGAATTTTAGAAACTAGATCTAAACATAAACTCTGAGCGTTTATGAAACAGTTTCTATTCAGCTTGCAAGCGTGAATCTTTTAGACATGTAATGACTTCAAACTCAGCATAGCAAGCCAGATAGCTATATGGGTCTGATCTCAGTTCAGCATCACCACATAGTAGAAGCCTCTGCAATATATATCATTGCTAGAAAGACCTCAAAGGTACATTTATGAAAAACAAAAAACCAAGTTAAAACTTGCTAATGCTTGTATTTATGTCAACAGATGGCGTTCTACCAAAAACACTGTCAAACTTATGTTTACATAAACATCAGAGCATGCATTCACTATCTCTAACTTTAATTCCACTTTCAGATCATGATTTCAAACTATTTGCTATCATCAGTGAAAGACAGGAATTTTAGAAACTAGATCTAAACACAAACTCTGAGCGTTTATGAAACAGTTTCTATTCAGCTTGCAAGTGTGAATCTTTTAGACATGTAATGTCTTCAAACTCAGCATAGCAAGCATTAGCAAGTTTTTAACTTGTTTTTTGTTTTTCATAAATGTACCTTTGAGGTCTTTCTAGCAATGATATATATTGCAGAGGCTTCTACTATGTGGTGATGCTGAACTGAGATCAGACCCATATAGCTATCTGGCTTGCTATGCTGAGTTTGAAAACATTACATGTCTAAAAGATTCATGCTTGCAAGCTGAATAGAAACTGTTTCATAAATGCTCAGAGTTTGTGTTTAGATCTAGTTTCTAAAATTCCTGTCTTTCACTGATGATAGCAAATAGCTTGAAATCATGATCTGAAAGTGGAATTAAAGTTAGAGATAGTGAATGCATGCTCTGACGTTTATGTAAACATATGCTTGATGGTGTTTTTGGTAGAACGCCATCTGTTGACATAAATACAGGCGTTAGCAAGTTTTTAACTTGGTTTTTATGTTTTTCATAAAGGTACCTTTGAGGTCTTTCTAGCAATGATATATATATATTGCAGAGGCTTCTACTATGTGGTGATGCTGAACTGAGATCAGACCCATATAGCTATCTGACTTGCTATGCTGAGTTTGAAGACATTACATGTCTAAAAGATTCATGCTTGCAAGCTGAATAGAAACTGTTTCATAAACGCTCAGAGCTTGTGTTTAGATCTAGTTTCTAAAATTCCTGTCTTTCACTGATGATAGCAAATAGCTTGAAATCATGATCTGAAAGTGGAATTAAAGTTAGAGATAGTGAATGCATGCTCTGACGTTTATGTAAACATATGCTTGACGGTGTTTTTGGTAGAACGCCATCTGTTGACATAAATACAAGTGTTAGCAAGTTTTTAACTTGTTTTTTGTTTTTCATATATATATATAAAATTAAAGGGAAAGGGAAAACACTTGTAATATAATATATTGGTATGATGAAAGAAATATTTTACTAATGAATTGCATCTAAAAAAAAATCAAATACATCTGATAAATCTTAATACATATATACATATGAATAAAGTACCATGTCGCTATTTACATATTATTAGTAGATGAGTTTTTAGAAAAACATCAATTATTATAGACAACCCTAAATATTTTTTCTAGTATCCAATAATAGCTTTTTTATCTTGAGTTTAATTAAAAGTAAAAAGAGATTCCTTTTTTACTTACAATACATATTGTTATGGATTTAAACACGTGTAGCTTTTTTATTTTATTTATAATGATGAGGCCTTAGAAGACATATCGTGTTTGATATCCTATAATTAAAAATCCATCTTCCCAGAAAATTGTATATATTAGATTAATTATTTTCATAGATATATTATGTTGTAAAAATAGTAATGTGGTGGACATTTTTCATATAAATAACTTGAGAAAACTTCAGTATAGATATTGCTAGGGAACCATCAATTATTATCAAGGCTCTTAAGGTTGAACAATTTTTTTATAGTATCTAATAAAATATTTTTTTGTCTGAATTTAATTGGGTTTTATGTTTAGACTTCTGACAAGATTCACATGTGATAGATAGAGAAAAGACCTTCAGGTAAGAAGGTCACCTGTGAATAAGAAATAAACAATGTTGGATATTAAGAGTACATCAAGCTGTTGTAGTACAGAATGTTAATACATCAAGGGCTAGGAATTGTTTTTGATATTGTTCATGTTTTTATCATTTTCTTCTTTAGTTAAACAAGGGAATTTAAAGTCTAGTCATGATGAATATTTTCTGCTATTAATCCTTTTTCTCTAGTAAGTGTGATAATAAAATTGTGTGTTTGTTTAGCCACATTTCCAACATTTAAGTATATGCACATCATATCTGACTCCACCCCCACCCCACATTTTATTTTTTTTTAGCTTGATTCATTGAATATCCATCCTTTAATTGCATATACAACATTTTGTCACTGATTATCTTATTTAGTTTTTGCTCAAGCCCTTGAGATTTAAGAAAGTAATAGCAAGGATGGTAGACTTGATAGCATGGCGGTCATAGTTTTGATTTTTGATTGAGACATTAAAATCTTTTATGAGTCAGATTAAAACTGCATATGAATTAAATTAACACTATTTATAGATCATCCTCTCTACCATGAAAGTGAAAAAGATTTAGAATATGTAATCTAGAAAAAAACTGTCTCATGCAGCTTTACTATTAGAGCAATAGAAAAATTAATAAATATCAGTTTTCATGGTAAATAAAAATATTATAAATTTAATTTTTTTAAATATAGGTACATAGAATGTGTGAACATTATTTGATACAATTGTTTTAAGTCAAGAACAGACAACTAAACTGGTGGCTAAAGAACTATCAAGATTTAAGATCAATATAAATTATCTAAGTGAAACTCTTCTTCCATAGAGAAGGGCTACATGTTTGTTTGAAGAACATATTATTAGTAAAAGAATAATGTATAGGTTTTGATTTTCTATAAAGTCTAATTTAATATCTTCTATTATTAGAATTCGCCCTTGCATCAATGAAAAACTAATGATATTAAAATTCCATGGCACAATGTGCATTTTATTAGTCCTCGTATTCTGAACACTACATTTAAAGAATTTAGAGAAAGAATAATTTTATTCCTTGAAATTAGCATTATTCTAGAAATAACATTAAAATTTTTTTGAAGACTTTAATGCACATAATGGAACAATTGGTAATCTTTGACCAAAAGTTGTTGAAAATAATAGTATTGAAGTTGTAAATTCAAAAGGTTTAGTTGTTGAATTTTTGCACAACACATGAATTAATTATCACAAAACTTTATTAAAACAGAACAATCCCAATAAAGGAACAAAGATGCATCCACATTCAAAACATTTAACAGATGATGTTATAGGAATCAGAGTACAATAAAAGTTCATATGTTTTGTGAATGATGGATCATAGATTACATCCTCTAAGACTGAAATGATAATTGAATTAAAAAGTATATCTTCAAGAAAATAAATGTTTGTTTTTTAGAACTATTTTCTATAAGTATTAAATTTCAATAACTACTGAACACTAAAATTGCCAATTTGGATCTCCAGGATTGTCATATTATTGAATCATGAAATTCTTTAAGGAATGAGTTCTGTGTACAAATAAATCTGTTCTTGGATTCACTCTGACAATGAATGTATTCAGTAATTTGATTTAAAAAACACATATTGCATTTTCTGCTTAGTAGAACAATAAATTAAATGTGGAACTTTATATTAAATATAGAGATCAGAAATCAGAGTTCAATGACTAACATAAAGATTCAAAATAATTGCTGGATTAAAACTGCAAAAAAGATAGACATTTACTAATTGTGATCGCTCTAGTTCTTTTTTAATGCACTAAAAACAACGAAGGACCTGGAAAATGGTATCAAAATCTTATTAAATCCAGCAATGACACTGTATTATATAATGAAAATTACATTTTGAATCATCTTTTAAATAATAATAAAAAAACTGAGATGACTACTTTTAATTACATATCTTGTTCTTTTAGATTTGGACAATGATATTCAGTTTAGCGAAATCCCTAAAAAATAAATAGGCGGAAAGCCATGATAAAATAACCGAAGTTTTAAAATATGACAGTGATATTGAAGCAGTCAATCTTAGCTTAAGATTGTGCTTCATGTTTCTACCTACTAACCCATGTTCAAACCCCTATTTCCCATCCCGCTCCTTTTTGTCGTGTATATATTTTTATGTATATGTTTGAGATGCGCGCCTAAATTATAAAATTTAATGTTTCAATAACATGTTTTAAAATTATTATTTATTCTTTTTATTGATTATTAGTTGTTTTTTTTTATTAAAGTATTATAGATGTGGCTCAAATATATACATAGGAGCAAAACTTACTAACAAAATATTGATGTTTTTAAATATTTATTATATGTCATTTTTAACTTTTTCTTTTTAAAATGCTTGTTTTTCTATTAAACTATATATTTTTTATAAAATCCAATATGGAAGATGCAAGTGTTGTTAATTGTCTAAAAATAATTAGGGGTTGGAAGCACTATTGTTTTAATCTGGGGAAGGTATTTTTTTAATTAAAGTTTTACTTAAAATAAATGGGATTAAGTAGATTAAAGATTTACTTGTGTTAAAAACATGTTGTCAAATCTATTTCTAATCTGGAAATAGATTTGAATTTATTTTTGGACGTTATCTTACAATTGCATCTTTAAAAACAACTGATAAAAGAAAAAGTATAAAATGACTGAATTTTGAATCACAGAGAGATTAGCTACTTTTAGAGAGAGGTATTATAAACATATTTTGTTTTGCTTGAAACTTACAAATGATGTAGCCGTAAATCCATCACTTCTCTGCCCAGTTGGATCATCATCTTCAGTGGCCATACCATCCTGCTGCCCAAGAGGAAGTAAAAGCCTGACCTAAGAACTTTAATGCTACTAGAAGCTTGCAGTTATTTAAGAACTTTCATTTCAATTGCATGCATGTGCAATATTTTAAATCGGACTCTTAAAATTGCAAGGTAACTTTTATGCTACTATTTGTAAATGAATCTAGCCTCACTAATCTCAAATCCTGCTATCAAGATTTCAATGTATTGTTCAATTTTCTATCTTTTAAATTAATATGTTTTTTTATATATAAATAACATGTAATTTGCTCTTAAATAATTTATATAAATTTAATTCTCTCTCATATGCTCTTATCTTTTCTTAACTTTAGTGCAGTGATTTATTTATATGTATTTATTATTCGATTTATGTATCTGCTTGCTTATTATTAAAATGTCAATCTCACAACCTGGCGAGCTTAATTTCTAGAAATCTTTTCTGTCATTTTTTCTTCTTCTAAACCTTCATACAAAGGTTATTAACGTACTCTTAAAATATACATATATAATGCTTTGTAAATTAATACGTTCGCCAGATTGTTTTATGAATCAACATTTTAGGTTCATTTTTAATATAAAATTTGATTTGTTTAACTCTGTAAATCCAGAATTTAAGCTAATTAACGCTTTGAAATCTTATAAAATATTATTTATTTAATTCTAAAAAGAGGTGACTTAATTGTTTTATATATATATAACTGCTAGTTATTTTCTTTTTTTTTATACTCTTAAAGTATATGCTATGTATTCCAGTTATTGTAAAATCCACAAAGGTGTAATTGAATCATTTTAAATAGTAGGAAAGGGATGGGGGAAAATCTTAATGTTTCTCTTACTAAATCAAATCTTAACGTGTATTTTATTAATTTGAAATCTAAATCTTAATGTTTCTTTTGCTATATAAAATCTTAACGTATATTTTATTAAATGAAATATTCTCTCTCTATATATATATTATAATTGCATGGCGCATTATAGTATTCAAACAAGGGTCATTTATTTTAAAGCTGTAAAATTTATTCAATGTTGTTAGAGACATATATCATTACTGTGTTTCTGTCATTTAGCCTATCTTCGTACACATATATATTATGTGCTTCTTAATCTGGGGGTTATGACAGGTTCGAACCCATAGATTTCTTCTCATCTTCATATAAAAATGCCTCTAGCAGTGACCCCTAAGTCTGGCACACGCTATGCATATTCTTTCTTCATATAAAAGGCCACTGGTGGTGATCCCCTAAGTCTGGCACATGCTATGCCCATCCATTTCTTCGTATAAAAAGGCCTCTAGCGGTGACCCATAAGTTTGGCACACGCTATGCCCATCCATTTCGTTTTTCATCCAGAAGCATGACCTTTTCCTCTTAGTTATTTTTAGACTATTATGTCAGCACCACAAACTTCTTCATATTATTATTATTTTTTTTGCTTCATGACCCAGTTTTAATGCTCTAATATTAAAATTAAGCTTTGCGTAAAAGATATATATATATATAAATGCCAATTACTTCTATTTTATTAATTAAGTTTATTTCAATCATATACAATCTCACCATCGTAATTTATATATCTATATTTAAGAGTATCTATATGCCTTGGGAAAAATAAAGCGTTCGTCTTACTATGGTTTAAATAATTTTTCAATAAATATTTTTGTCATAGTTCAAATATAATCTTTTAACTGTCTTTTGTTTATTTTTCACGACCTCAATGGCATGAAAATAATTTATATCATATGTATAATGAATTTCAGAACGCTCCCTAATATATGTTAGTCACCACGTTTCTGAACCATAACCCAAAGCATTAATAGCAATTTTATGTAACTTCTTTCTAATAATCGATTGGCATTTTAATATTGGACCCACCAAAGATGTGTGTTTATTTGTAATATATTATTTAGCTAATAAAGAGCATATGAGAACTAATAACGTGAATGACACTATGTAATCGCTTGCTCATTCACGCACACACTAATGTATATCATTAATTTATAAATGTATAATAATTTGTCAGTATATTAAAATATTTTATTGTCTAACTTTTGAGTAGTTCGAATTCCTTCTTTTTCTCCACTTCCAAATGTACAGCCTAGTTGATATATATGTTAGTTTAGTCATAGTCAATTAATGTCTCATTGTCTTCTCCGCTCTCCTAGTCGGCCGGATTAAGATTAATTCTCATGTGCCATCACTATTATGTTATTCATTAGGTGTTTGATCTGGGGCTTGGAGAGTGGGTTCGAATTCAGGCTGGTCCCTGACCTAAATCTTGGGCTTGACTGGGTTTGAACTACATTTTGTGAGTTCCAGCTCATGTTAGATGAATAAACATGTTTTGACCGGTACAATATATTAGTTTCAAAAACATTAAAAATTTTTAGGAATAGCTTTATGAAATTGTGGCACATGATCTTAAGATGCTTTTATATTTCAATTGTTAAAAATAAAAGAAATAAACAAGATTGCAGTAAACAAATTGGAATATTTATATTATCCACTGCAGCAAAGGAATTTCAAGGAAATTGTTGAATTGGTTGCTTCCAATCATAAATAAATGTTTATGAGAAACTCATTGTAGTTTTAGCGAATCAAAATACATCATACCCATTGCTTTTGTTGTTAGACAAATGGAAGAAAAGTGTCAGGAACAATAAGAACTAATCATATATTATTTTTATTGATTTGGTCAAGACATTTGATTCAGTTAACAGAAAACAGGTTTATGACATTGTTTGAGATTAGTTGGTTATGCACCAAAATTTATTCATGTTATATAGCTTCTAGATGATGAAACATGATAAGGTGTTATTGCTACAGATGAAAAATCATGTGTATTTGTTCCAGCATTGCTTTCAAATTTTATCACTCGTTTTTAGAAATGTTTATAGGTGGTTTAATAAAACAGTGATCAAAATGGGATACAGATTTGTTTGTAGAATTTTTAATTTAGATCAATTAAAAACAAAAAAAAGAACATTTTTTTTTGGATTCTGAATTTACAATATGCTGACGATTGCGATAGTTTTTCAGTTCAAAGACATTTATTGAATGTTCTTAATATTTGATTGCAACACTAAAAAACTTTTATTTAATAATTAATGTTAAATACTCAATTTGTCTGTAAATAACTATTCGAAGTAAATTATCTATATACTAAACTATTATTTTAATTAATTTATTGTATGGAAGTGAAACAGGAACATCCTATTAATGCAATATAAAGCCGTAAAAGAGTTTCATTTAAAAACATTTTAAAAAAGTCAATAGTAAGATCATAAACCTAATCTATGTTTTTTTAATTGCTTGATGTGATACTATAGAATTTACTATTGCAAAGTCATATTTTCATTGGATAAGATGAGTAAAATGAATAACAATGTAAACCCCTTTAAAAAGATATTTCATTGTAAATTTGAATATGGTTTACTTGAGAAAAATATATTCCATCTACATTATAAGGATTATGTTAATGACATTTTAAATCAATGCAATACTAGTAGTTTCTATTGGGAAACTAGTTAGAGAATAGTACACAGTGGATAGCTACACTTTAAAATGGTATTGAAGATATTTGAGAAAAAAGATTTCTATGGAAGAAATTAAAAGAGTACATCATAAAATATCAATTAAGAGAAACAAACCATTCTATATGTGGACATATTTGTAGTTCACAGATTAATTTGAATATTCATTGAACAACTCATTTTTAGAGCTGAGATTTTTTCTTTCATTTTCCTTTCTTAAAGTTGCAATGACTATACTCATTTATGTTTTGGATATGTGTATGTTAATTAGAAATAAGGAAAGATAATTTTTTACTTGTAATCAAAGTTATTATATAAATTTAAATCCAGAGAAATTTTTATATAAGTATGGGGTCTTAGATGACTCTCTAATGTTTTTAACATTCTGTAAATAATAATCCATCCTTAATAGAGAGTTTTATGTGTTAGATTACATTTTTTTTTTGGATTTATTATGATGTAAATAAATAATGGATATATTTTTATGTATACCACTAGAGATATCTTTAATAAAGATATTTTTTGGAAACAGTTTTAGACAGTACTAATGCTAATGAATTTTTTTGACAGTTGTTAATGTTAAACTTCCAGTTATTTACATAACCTAACACTTTACTTTCCTTACATTATAGTAAATTCATAACCATTATTTAATCTAATATATTTGCATTTTTGCTGAAAATTAGTTGAGCACATAATCACTAAAATCATCAATGAAAATACTGTTATTAATTATTTAAAATGATATACAAATTTGAGTTATAAACAATGAATATTATTTTTGTGGAAGAGAAATATAAAAAGCTAGAGGAGCATAACTAAAATAAATGCAAAATCTTTTTGGAAATAGATTTGACAAAGAAGACATTTATTATCAAATGAAACCTTGAACATATAGTAAACAAATGTTTTAATAGAACTTTGATTACATGATAAGTTAAAGTCAAATTTGAGTCAACATTAGAGAAAATGGAAGCTGTGAATTAATTTTTTTAAAACAAGAATGTTGACTTAAATATAAGTAATTTACTAACTACTTTTTATTGCAACATTAACTAGTCCTTCTAAAATTGCGATTAAGTTGTTCAATAACATTACAGTGGATTACTTTGTAAAATTAAATGCATAAAATAAAACATTTAATACAAAAAACATAATCTCTAGTCTAGAATTAGAATAAGAACACAAACTTTAGCACCTTCTATAAAATTTACCAAGTTAAAAATTAATGAATTTTATTATAGCGATTTAATCTAATTATATTAATTTAATTATATATATATATATAATATTTTTTTCCAATTTATTGTCTAAATGTAAGGATCTCTACTTATATAATATATAACCATTAGAATATTGTTATTTATGATTGATCCACAATCTTTTGAAAACAAAATTGTCTTATAATAAAAACCAACTGATTTATTTCACAGCTTATTGAATGTATTGACTAAATCCATTATTGCATGGACATATTTTTAATAAATAACTATTAGGAGTTCTAATATATATATATATATAACTTTTTATAAATCTCCAAATACATATTCTAATGCAATTTTTAAAAAAATATAATTTCTTTAAATTTCTAACAGCTTTGCCTGTCCTGCAGTCTTCATCAGAGCTACAACATTTAAACGTATAATCATATAACCATTATTCTATATATGTATAAAAATACATATTTTACATTATTATTCATAATCATATTTCATTTGATCCTAGACCTTTACTTCCCTTATTTTTTAATTATTATTTTGTCATTATTTCTTTACTATTTCTACTTTCCTTTTATTTTTACATTTTTTTCCATCCTATCTATCATTCTACATTACTCTCTAATATATTTTTATCACCTTTTTATTTTACCTTTTAATACCTATAAGTCTAATTTCTTTGTTATTTTTTTATTATTTATCTATACTTATTTTTTATTAATAATTTTTATATTTCTATTCTTATCTTTAATAATTAATAAAGCAAGTCATATATAACATGTGCATTCTTATCTTTATAATAAAAGAATAAGTATAGGTAAATAATAAAAAGGAAGATAAAGAAATTAGACTTATAGGTATTAAAAGTAAAATAAAAAGATGATAAAATATATTAGAGAGTAATGTGGAATGATAGATAGGATAGAAAAAAAGATAAAATTAAAAAATAAAAGGAAAGAAATAGTAAAGAAATAATGAGAAAATAATAATTAGAAAATTAGAGAAGTAAAGGTATAGGAATAAAAATATGATTATGAATAATAATGTAAAATATGTGTTTTATATGTATATAGAATAATGGTTATATGATTATAAGTTTAAATGTTGTAGCTCTGATGAAGACTGCAGGGCAGTTGAAAGGAATTACATAAAAAAATTGCATTAGAGTGTAAATGTGGAGATTTATAAAAAGTAATATATATATATATATAACTACAACCATTAAATGTCTGTATTTTTAAATTATATATTAATAATTCAAACAAATATATTTAACACAGTATTCAAAATTAAATAATATATTCTTTACCAGAAGTACTTTCGATTGTTTCACTGACAATCTTTATCAACTGTTAATACAAACGTACAAAAAATAAAAACTTGCATTACCCATCATTCAATCTGTTCAAATTTCGCTAATATAAAGACAACAGAATTGTGGGAAATTTGAATAGATTGAATGATGGGTAATGCAAGTTTTTATTTTTTGTACGTTTGTATTAACAGTTGATAAAGATTGTCAGTGAAACAATTGAAAGTACTTCTGGTAAAGAATATATTATTTAATTTTGAATACTGTGTTAAATATATTTGTTTGAATTATTAATATATATATATATATATGAAGGAATGCAACAAAAGTAAACGAAAAGATATAAGAATAATACTTCTAAGTCATAGTATTAGCAGGTTTTATAAATTTAATAAAAGTTTAATCATATAAAAGAAACATATTTGTATTATAAAGATTATCTAAAAGCCATTCTAAATGAAGCTAAATGTTGTTTTTTTTTTTTAATTGAAAAAGCTAAATAATTAAATCACTTTTTTTTGAGGGTTTTTTTTTTTTGGAAAAAAAAAAGTTGGCTGCAGAGGATAAGAAAACTTTTATTTTAAGAGGACAAATAAACAAATCATCATGTGATATGTTGAAATTGCATTTTGAAATAATATATATATCATTTATTCTTTGACTTGCAATATTTTTTAAAATATACTTGATCGATTTAGAGAACATATACAGTATTTGTTTTCGAATGGTTGTTCATGGTATTGACGTGCATGTTTGTCAAATTATGACAGAAATTAAATAAAATTTTTAAATATTAAAGATACATATTAAAGTTAACATGTATGAAATTGATTTGTTAAGTTGAAATATAAATAAATAAATAAATTAATACTTAAAGGTTTTAAAAAAATTTAATAGCTTACACTTTTATCTCCGCAATATGTTCCTTCTAATGCGGGATGACTAATATATTGAAGTTTTCCAGGATCCATGCATTCTGTAACTTTGCATACTTCCTTTATTTTAAATGACAAAAAATATTAAATTATATCTATATCTAAAAAAAGGTCAAGAAAGGGAGAGCAAAAAAAGTAACAATTGAAAGAAGAAAGAAAGAACAAAAGAGAAAATTAAAAGAAAAAATTAAAAAAAAGAAAGAAAGAGAGAAGAGAGTTGAAAATGTTTTAATGAAATTAACTATAATAGTATAAAATTAATCCGTATAATATTAAACCAAAATTGCATTATATTATATACAATTTTTATTTGTTATTAGGAAGAAATAGGAATATTACTCCTTAAGAGGAAATAAACAAATTAGCATGCAATAAATCCATGTATTTAATAATTTAATATATCTTGTTTAAGTAATAATTTACTAAGGCTGTAACCTTAGAAATAAGCGTCTGAAAAATACGAAGGTAGGGACCTCTATAGGTCTTAAAAACACAAGCTTACGCTATGAACTTTAAATTATCGTAACAGATTTCTTACTATAAGATCTTTTCATTGACTCGTAGTAAATTGTAAGATTTCGCGAGTATTAATGTATTATAAGAATTGTGGACTTAATTAGTGAAGTATTGAATAGCTTCACACTCTTAGATCAAAACACTTCAGCTTCACCTACTTATATATAAAAGTAGGTTGAAGTAAAGAAGGATTCTCTCTTTTCTTCATAGCGTAAGCTTGTGTTTTTAAGACCTATAGAGGTCCCTACCTTCGTATTTTTCAGACGCTTATTTCTAAGGTTACAGCCTTAGTAAATTATTACTTAATATAATAATGGGCGTTTAATAAAATTTATAATTATATCTTGTTTATTAAATGATAAAAAATATTAAAGTTTTCTCTATATATAATAAATAAAGAGCGTGCTAATAGTTCAAAACAAGCTTATTTTTTTATGATAAATGCCACAAGAGAAAGTACTTGAAATGTTTATCTAGGATTATTCCCATCTCAGTTTCAAGTTATGGTTCTCTTCAGTGAATAGCTAGGACATTAAATTCAGAATACTAACTCAAGCCAAGCATTTATTTAATACTTCACTATTAAGAAAAAGATCTGAAATTTTCAGACATCCATATGTCTTCAAATTGAACTCTTCAACTGAAGAAGATATATGGACTTGAACTAAAGTCAGTGACCCCATATATTAGTAGGCTTAGCAATTTAATATAGCTAAAGCCTTAATAGCCAAATTGTAATATTAATGAAAACAAATCATACATTACTTGATTTATATAATTTGCATTACCACTAGGTAATAAATAAAGAAAGTGCTAATAGCTGCAAATAAGCATTTTTAAATGAAAAATGCCGCAAGAAAAAACATTTGAAATATTTATCTAGGATTGTCCTCATCCCCAGATCAGTTTCAAGCTATATCTGTCTTCAATGAGGAGCTGAATTTGAAGAAATACAGATGTCTGGAAATTTCAGATCTTAATAGTGAAGTATTAGATAAATGCTTGATTTGAGTTAGTATTTCAGAATGTAATGTCTTAATTCCTCACTGAAGAGAGCCATAGCTCAAAACCAGTCTTGGGAATAGGGAAAATCCTAGATAAAGATTTCAAATGCTTTCTCTTGTGGCATTTATTATTAAAAAAACTTGTTTACAGCTACTAACATGCTCTTTATTTATTACATATTAGTAATGCAAGCTATATAGGTCATGTAATATATATATATATATATATATATATATATATATATATATTCGCACATGCATATATATATATATATATATATATATATATATATGCGTGTGCGAATATATAAAGGGGAAAAAGAGGAAAATAAAAACGTTAAAGTAAATTAAAAAACAGAATAAAAAAATGAAGAGATAAGATGACAGACTAAAAATAACTAAAATCATATAATAATAAACTATATAATATTATAATATTTTATTTATAATATTTGTATAATGTAAGAAATCAATGAAAGATTATTTTTGAAAGTTTTTTCAGTAAGTTAGCCATTTAATTTCAAACATTGTAAAAATTTTGATATCATCTACAATTGTATCCAAAAGTTATAAAACAGTTAGCAAAGATAATGTTAGTATAATATGACAGGGTCTCAAAAACTCATAATTATTTAAAATAAATTATTATTATACAAGTAATGTTCTGAAATACCCTATAAAATCAAAAACCAAAAGAAACATTAGTGAATAGATGAAAACATTATATTAGACATATGGTAGATATAAAGGAGTTTGAAATAACCAGGAAAAATAATGCTATTACTGAAAACCTCAAAATTTAAAATGATGTAAAACAATAAACTTTTAAAAATATTAAAGTATTTAATTTTATCAATTGTACAAAAACAAACAAAAAATCTTTACACATGTTATGGAAATCCATTCTTTCATCATCATTTTTCTGAAAATAGTAGAGGAGAATTTTTAATAAAATACTATCATAAAAATAGAATGCCCATGGACTAGACAAAAAATAAACAATATTAATCTAAACCAACAATCAACAATTATCTTAAAAATAAATTTAATAATATTTTAAACAATTTTATGAAACAGTAGTTTTAATAATATGTCAGTCTGAATGATAACGTGTTAAATACTCTTACAATTTTTTTCTTTAGCTATCATTGATTATTTGTTAAAAGTATCATGCCTTTTAATATTTTTTTTTAATTTATCAATAATTGTTTTTGGTGAAGTTCTTTCTCTTTCACAAAATAGTTCTTAATAATAATTTTATTTAAATTGAATATATTATCTAATACCGTTTAAATCACATTTTTTTTTTTAGCTCACAAAAGCAGATAATTTTTAATGTAATAATAAATTTATTTATATGCGTACGTTTACAATTTTTATCAATGTAGGAATGTATTTAGAATGAGAATTATTTACTTTTACATTACTACCTGTATATATCGTACTACAATGATAGCGTTGGTTATTTCAAAATGTGTAATAACAACGTTGATATTCCATATATGTAATAAATATTTAATAATGTTATTACTATGCTCTGACATTATAGGAAGTTGTATTTTATAATTTATTTTCTGAACATTAAATAGTTTCATTTTAATATCAAGAAAAATACTTTTGCTTTTATACTTTATATTTACAAACCAGTTATGCATGTGAAATTTTTAAGCAAAGGTGCTTTATTAAAAAATTGCGCCAAAAAGTAAGCAAAGAAAACAAAACAAAAAATTTCTAATTTTGCAACTACACAATCATTTTATTCTGTTATATCAATTATTGTTAAAACATATATTTTCTGTTTTTACTCATTACTATTTTACAAATAATAATATCAAGAGTAGATCGACTTTTATTTTCATTTCAATTTGTTCATATAATATGCATTGGGAACATATACTTTTTTTATAGATTGAATACTAACATATATCGTGATAAAATATTTAAAATAATATTTCTTTTATTATTTTGTTATATGTTTTGTAATAAATATTTATATGTTAATTGACCGAAAGTACTTTTGCAGATTTAAAGACTATTTATAATAGTTTATTACAGTTAAATTTATTATTTTTATTATGATTACAAGTTTGTTTTAATGAACGGACATTTTATTTATATTATATGTTAATTTATAAATATTAATTACAAGTAAAAACAATATATTATAGCTAATCCTATATGAAAACAATTAAAATGTATTGCTCTAAAGAGAAAGAAGAATAGATAAACATATCATTCTTAAATAACTATTGGCAATGCCACAGTGATTAATTCCAATGAGCTAGTGACATGTATTGATAAGATTAAACATCTCCATTGGAATTCACCGAATATGAAGTTTCTGACACAGCTGTACACCGTCTTTGAACAGAATCTTGAGAATAGGTTAAAATAATTCTTTTTAGAATGATTTAATTACTTGTATTCACATAAGAATTATCAAAATATTGACTGATTGTTACATTATTATTATTCTTAGCACATAGTTAATAATTAATTTTCATATTTTTTTTCTGGGAACACTGCAACATGGCAGTTCTTATGGACCAGTACAACTATATTTGCTTGTACTATATTTCTTTTCGTTTCTATATAATTCTGCACAAGTGCTAAAACAGAGTTTTGATTTCTTTAATGCAGTTGTAAATCCAGATATTAAGTAGTTATAATAATTACATTTTTACAAAATTTTCACTAAACAATTTTTGTTCGTTATCCCACATTAACTATATTTATTTATCAACGATTTGGTTGTTTAGTCCGATTTAAATATTTATCTCACTGTGACATCAAATTCATATATTTTTAGATTAATATGAGTCAGTATTTACAATATTTACTTTTAAATTGTTATTTTTTTAAATACAGGATTTGTCATTTAATTATAGTTCCTTTGTGTTGCAATAGATATCACTATTTCAACTTTCAAAGATATTACATTATTTAATGCACATTGATTATGGAAGTAATATTTACTAAGGCATTAAATCTAGAGAATGTGTGCTTTTCTTCCATAGCGTAAGCTTGTGGTTAAGACCTGTAGAGGTCCATACCTTCGCAAGCGCACATTCTCGAGGTTTAATGCCTTAGTAAATATTACATTAATAATTGTTAATTAGGATGATATCGTGTGATTTTAATTTGAAATATAATTTTGTTTCTACTAACCAAATGAATATCAATAATGCTGAAGCTAATATAAATTAGTTTGGTCATTTATAAAAGATAAACCACTCATGAGAATATGATACCCCCCTATCATATTAGAAAAAAATGTATTGTGTGCTTTTAGAATCAACATAATATTTAGCTGAATGCCTCAGATAAATCTCAGACATTTTTAGATTTATTTTCATTTAGCAACCAATAAATGATACACTATTAAATAATTTCATAATATCAGAGCTTTTCAAATCTCATTAATGCTGACTGTTATAAATTATGCACTTTTGGAAATCAAAGCAAACTGTACAAAATGAAATAATTTTTATAATAATCAGCATATGAATTAGCATCAATGATTAGATTAGTGATTTTTCTTAATTTCACAAGATTTGTGAATTATTGTGGGTTGCAATTGGTTATATTTTTTCCTGCTCTATTGGTTATTTTCTTATGGTTTAGAATGTCAATATATATAAGATCACACTGGAAAAAATATTATCATAATTAGTGGGTATAAACATTGTAAATTTGTAGAACATTTTGAATAAGTATCAGGTTTTTATAATATTTTCCACAATATTTCGTCATTAATATAAAAAGATAAACACTATTCTAAAAATGAAAATATTGTTTTTTGTTTTACTCATCAAAGTTCTTTGTATTCTAAAAGAAAAATGCAAACTTCACATTTTACAACTATAATGAAACTAATTGATTAACTTTAAAGTGGTGCTTTTATTTGTTATAACATACCATGAAGTGAAAAATGGCAGAATTTCAAAATTTTATTTCTAAGTTTTTAATTAAAATGATTAACATTTGATGCTATATTCATTTTTAGAAACCCTTTTACTGAAATATTTGTTTTGAAAAATGACATCCTAATTGGTATATCAATAAATTTAGTGAAGAAATGAATAAATATTACTGTAATAATCGTCTCATAGAATTATATCCAGTGGAAAAAACTGACAGAGTCATTTTGTTTAAAATTATGCAGGATTTATGTTTACAATTTGATCTACAGGTATCACGCTTTCCGCATCTTTCACATTATTCACTCTATATAAATAGATTAATGATTATTACTAATCATTTATTAGATTAAAAATTATTATATTATTCTTAGATCAGAGACTTTTGAGATGACTTTGTTCACATGTTTTAAGAATAAGAAGGGAAATTGATATTTAAGTATGTTTAAATGTGATTTATTCTTCTATAATTGGGAAATAATCACAATATTATCACATTATGCAGTGGCTCTATCTATCTTCCTAAAGATTTTAATTAATTCTTCAAAAACGTTATTCATACATTGTAAACAATTCAGATAATAATTGACGTTCCGTTTAAATGCCCCTAAACTTTTGGAATATTGGTAAAAATAAAAAAAAAAGTATTATTGTTAGAATATAATTTTTTTAGGAAATTAAATATGGAATGTTAAATTGAGAGTTGTCAGTAGTCAAGTTAACTGTATATAAAGCTATACTTAAAAGCTACCAAAATAAAAATAAAATTTAAAAAAAAGTATACTATTAAATCAGATACTTTTTTTTTTTTACATATTCTATTTTTAAGGTATCATGTCTTCTTTAGAAGACATAAAACCAGACAAAACATAGTACACTGTCGGAAATTGTTTTTCAATAATGGATTATGTTTTTAAGTAATGTCATTGCAAATAATAAACATGTACTATATCCTCAAACTACAGATTTTAAATATTCAGACAAATTAAAGTAATGCAATTTAAATTTTTACATAAACTGAAAGTATTGATATTAGTTTATTAAAACATTACATGATCACCACTTCTTATGTTTAATACAAGCTGTTAAAACAATAGCAATTATCTCCCTAAGGTAGTATCACCCTATGTAAACCATAGTAATCAATGAATCCTAGACAGTTTAGGCATTAAAATCCCTATTTAGTGCTCAGCAAATAAATATCCTCTGAATACTTTGTAATTATTGTGACTTCATTTAGAACTCACAGTTTTATTGTTAACTAAAAAAGTAAAAGATGGCTGGTGGAGGATTACATTACATCCAAAGATCTATGCCAGTGCTCTCAGATCCATGACTCATTACTGATGAAACCCACATGCCAGAAACCAATATGGGACATTAGATGATTAGGCATTAGATAGGAATTTTGATTCCCAAATCTCCTAGTATCTATTGATTATAATGTCTTGCACTGGATGGCACTACTGTATGGAGAGTTACTATTGTTTGCAAGTAACATAAATTGTTGCAGTCTATTTTTAAATCTGGCATTATGCTTTAATCTAATAATAAATTAACCAACAAGATGTAAATTATTTGGTAGCCATCTTCACAATAAATTGTAATAAAATATAATCCTTACAAGATGCACATATGATCATTTTTCAGTAGTTAAAATTGAAATATTTTCTGGATAGAGAAATTAAACAAAATTTATAGGAATTTGTTTTAGTTTGCAGTTTTGTTTTGCTTAAATATTCTTTTACTCTAATTTAAATAAGACATATTGATTATTAATAATTGATCAAAATATTTTTGAAGAAACTGATGATATGTTGGTTAATAATTTTACTCATAACGCTACTGTTGTGGAGTTTGAGTTTGCTTGAAATTTTAGTTCTGAATAGTTCTTAACTCTTGGTTTTTTTTTCCATGTGTCAAAACATTGACTGGGAAGTGAACCTCCAAATCTGAGACAACTGCTTGTAAGGCAGTTGTGCTGACCACTTGACCACCAACACTCAACAAGGTTTAATTCTTTGTTTCATAAAGATATCTATGATCCAATATAACTAGTCATTATATAGTTGTCAATAAATAGTTATCTAGCTAATTTTAGCTACAATGTAAAGATTCTACACTTAACTGAGTTGGTTGAATTAGTATCAAGTGCTGATTATAGAAATAAATACCACAATTATATTACATGTTGGTGAGTTTTTTATATCATGGAACTTAATGCATTGTTTATTTGTGCTTAATAATTGTTCCATTATTGGGACCAAAAACTATAAGATAGAAAGTAGTTTGAAAATGTGAAGATAATAACATTAAATGTAGTTATCATTGATTACAAACTTACAATAGATTCCCTATAAAGTGAAGAGAAGTTTTTTATTTATAAGAAATGTTGCTTTAAAATGCTCATTCTTTTATTAAATTCTGTGTTTTAATAAAATAGCAATTTATATAGCTATAATGTTACACAAGAAATATTTACATATGTGGTCAAATTGAAATGTACAATCTCCCAACATTAAACATTATAAAACCATAAATAATCAACCTATTGTTAAGGATTATTCTTTAAATAGCCTAACAATTATTGACCATCTAAATTATATTTGATCTTATTATTAGATTGATTCTTAAATTACCATAACACATGTACAAATTCAGTTTATATATTATATGGAAGAGAACATTTTTTTAAATTTTTAATGACCAGTCACACTAAATCTTATTAGTTTACATGGATGTAATTAATAATATAGCAATTTATATATCTGTAACATTGTGGAACTTTTCTTCACACATGCACCAGAACTGACACTTGGCACACACTCATCCATTAATAATTGTTTTAAACTCATAGGTAGTTCATCTATGGTTAAAGCGTATTCTTTAAATAAACTAACAATTATTAACTATGTTTAAATTAGGCTTTAATCTTACTATTATCCTAATTATTCAATGAGCATATTACTTGTAAAAATTCAATTTATTTATCACAGGTAAAAATAATTTTTTTTATTTTTAACTACCTGTACACTGAATCTTAATAATTTAGATAGATTTAATAATCAGGTTAATAATAAGATCAAACCCTAATTTAAACACAGCCAACACTTGTTAGTTTATTTAGAGAATATACTTTAACCATCAGTGGACCACTTATGCTTTTAAAAGAATTAGTAACAGGAGAGAGTGAATGTCAATAATAATGCATCTGTCAAGAATAAAGTCTTCCACAGTATTACAGTTATATTATTTTTTGTTTATATTTCATTAATATTTGGTTAGAAAATTCACAGTATATACCAGAAAAAAGATTATTTCACAAAAGTTTGCATCTAACTACAGCAGGAGTTTCTCAAAGGTAAGCAAAATTGTACTGAAATGTTTATTAGAAAATTAGCAAGAAAATTAGAAATTATATACTGTATATAAATAGAAAATTATATTGGCTAGCATTTTAATATTACATGATTTTGTATTTTATTTATCATTACTAATATAGCGGTAAGCGGTAATAAATATGTAAAACTGTTATTTAAAATAATAATTGCCAATTGAAAACAAATATAAAGAGAATTTTCCATTACTATATTACTTATCTAATCTTTTATTTATTTATTTTTAGATTTTTCATTGTAAGAAAATTATATCATGGTACTTTGCACACCTGCCTGCCATTCTGATATGTTCTTACTTTTTCTTGATAAATGAGGATTTGTAATCCCTCAATAAAATGTAGCGACTATGTTTACATAAGGGTATCTATCTGTTTTTAGGTGGAGATAAAAGTATTAGACTATTCTATTTTATATATAAGTTGATGTTTTAATTGTAAAGCAAAAATGTGAAGCAACCATCACAACTAAAAGTAGATTCTTACTATACAAATATTGAAAAACAATTTATCATAATTGCAAGAATACCCGTTTATTTTCTATAACTATAGTTATAATAGGCGGTAGAATTAATGAATCTTCTATGCTTTAGACCCTTAAAAGGCAGCAATCGTAAAAAAAAAATAAAAATAAATTAAAAATAAAAATAATCCCGAGCAGGTTAGAGCACATGCTATCTTACTAAGATAATATTATTGTTCATTTTACATAAAGAAAAGATAAAAAGAAAACAAATATGATTATTTGAATTTTCAAATGTCATTCACATTTGCACTTCTTTTCTAAAAGAAAAAATTAAATAATGTGAAGTTTCTCTTAAAATATTTTTCTTTATAAATACACTTTATACTTATAAATATATTTATTTGCAATGTCATTTAGTTTACTTTTAAAAATAATACTTATAATTATGTTTTATGTACAGCATTCCTATTTTTTTAATTGTTAAAAAAAAAAGAAATATAGAGAGATACCTTTAACGCTTGGTTTTTGTAGGGCACATAAGTTGTATTAAAAAATTTACACTGATCATAAGCTGTATATTTTTGTCCAGGAAAAATTGAATTTTTTTTAACTTCATTTATTCGGAGATTACGAGTACTGGCACGGCTCTTAAAAATACAAGATGACAAATCTCTAAAAAAAAAAAAAGAAATTGTAAATTTGTATTACATAAAAGTACATAGTTATATATATGTATATGTATACTAAATAAGTATTTTATAATATCATTTAACAGTCAAACATTAAATAATAACTAAATTGTAGAAACTTTTCTATTATGGATAAACAATTCTTATTATCTGCATACAACTTAAAATAAATCCATTAACTTTTATAATACTAAAGAAAAATAATAAAAAATTTGTTTAAGTGATAAAGAGCTAACGTAAAAATTCGTGAAACTGAGTATAAATAATGTGAAATAGTGCAATATTGGGAATTAATGAAGTGATTTTAAGTTTTTTTAAAGTTGATAATGATCAGAGATAGAAATTGAAAGTGCTTCTGCAATTAAAGTATTTAATATTGAAGTTAAATGATTAATTTATTATTAAAGTTTATACTAATGTTGTATATATAATAACAAGTTACTCTTTGAAAATATACTATATGTAAAATTTTAAATTTATTATAACACTAAATAATAATAATAATGATGATGATGATGATGATGATGATGATGATGATAATAATAATAATAATAATAATAATAATAATAATAATAATAATAATAATATAATATATAAATTAAACAGAAGTACTTTGATTACTTGTAAGCGTTATCAACTGAAGTCACATGGACAAAAAGAAGCAAATATTTATTACTTTATTTTTCTAGAACTGTGAATATAGATATTAATGGATTGTCTATTCATTACACAACCTTTAAATTGGTTTATAGAAATTGTCTCTTTAATTTTACTTTTATTATCATGTCTTTCTTTATTTAATATTTTTGTGAGATATGAGTTAAAGGTAAATTTAAAATCGCAAGATTTTTCATGATTAAAAAAAACAATATTTTGTATGGTGTTATTTTAATTTTTTTTCTAAAAAATATCTCGATTTCCCAATGTATGATATTTTTTGCATCCACATATAATTTGATATATAATATTTTTTTTTTTTTGCATTTTAGGAATGGTATTTTTAGGATTATTATCAGTTTACATTTGGAGAAACAGATAATGAACATTGTATTTATAATTAAACATTTTAAAAATAAATTTGAATTTAATATTATTTAAAAATGACCCAGATATCCATTTTTTAATATTAATATTACTTATATTTATATTATATTTTTTTTATTAAATGTATTTAATATAAGTATATATTTTCTTCTATCACATCCTACATTTATAAGTTCTTGAGTAAATAGTTCAATATTTTGAGCTTTATCACTTTTATAACTGTGTAACGTTTCATTATGATGTAAACAAGATTTAAAGATAGCTACTTTAAATATCATTGGTACATGTAATTTGAAATAAATATAACCATTTCTTGAATAGATTTGACAAGTAATTTATAGTTTAAACAATCATTTTCTCTAGAAACTTGCAAATCTAAAAAATTTCTAATCCTAGTTTATTATTTGCAAATAGTTCAATTTAAATTGTTTAATTTATGTAAAAGTATTCAATAATGAAACAAAAATATTATCAATATACCTAATATATATATATATATATATATATATATATATATATATATATATATATATATATATATATATATTATATTATTATTTTTAAAATTATCAGAATTTAGCATAGATTTCTCATATTTAAATAGTACAAAGTTGCAAATTTGTGTAGATGGGAGACCCATGGACTATCATTTAGTCATACAATATGTATCATTAAAATTGCATATGATAAGATTAAAAAAATTCTACATACATTAAAAATGGATGTCTATGCTATTTTAAAATAATATGCAATCCAAAAATCAAACAAACAATAATGATAATTACAATGTTTCATTTCATGTAATTCTATATAAAAAATTATTGATTAATAATTTTAGAAGTATTATTCACAAAATCAATAGTAATAATATTATATATCAAATTGTATGTGGATACAAAAAAATCACACATTGGGGAATCTAAATATACTTTGGAAAAAAGATTAAAAGAATAATAAACTACTATACATTCATGTAAAAAGTGCTATAAATAGCCAATCTATCTCAGTTTTTTTAACATCTTGCAATTTTAAATTTATCTTTTACCAGATCACACAAAATAAATGCATCATAAAAAAATTAAAATGACAAATTTTATAAACCAATTTAAAGATTGTATAATAAATAGACAATCTGCTAATGTTGATATACATAGCTTTTGAAAAATCATATTATATCTGCTTTATTTTTATCTACATGACTTCAGTTCATAATGATTACAACATAATCAAAAGTATTTCTGCTTATTTATGTATTATTATTTACCATTATTATAGTTCAAAAGTTGCACCCTCACACACACACACACACATGACAAATGTATATGACAAATATTTGTAATCCCTGTAATGATGCATTCTTTCAAGCTTGTAAGAAATCTATAAATAGAAAAATATCATTATTTTTACCCTGAGTAGATTTTCATGGACTTCAGATCTCTAAACTATATAATGAATCAGTTTAGATTGATAGAGAATATTTTTCATTAAGTAATAATTTATGATTAGTTACAGATTTGGAGGAATTTATTGAAAATTCAAAAAATTTGATTAGTTAAAACTATGGTATAATTATCAATTTGTTGCATATGTATTAATTATAATGTCATATTTCTGATCCATTGCATGTTATAATATAGATAATATTTATATCTACCTATTAAGAAAAATGAATGTTAGGGAATTAATGGACTATACATTTTATATGTGAACAACCTATTGCTAAAACATTCAATCTTCCAAATTAAAATGCTTATAATTTAAATTATGCAAATTTAAATGTATGTCTATTATGTTTCACTCGACAAAGTTGAGAGTTTGTTATGAAATATGTGTGTAGGGAGAACAAGTGGTTTTGGTGATTTTACACTAAAAATGGCCTAGGATTTATTACGAATTTGGAGTATTGGATAATCTAAAAAATTTCTAACAATAAATTATTACAATACTATGATTTAAGTAACAGAGTGATAGTCTCAAAGCACTATCACTATAAATAATTGAACTGCTCTCTAGTTGCCATAAATTCAAGCAATATTTTACATAAAGAAAATGGCTGTTTTTTCTATATGCCCAAAATATTATATGAGAACATAATTATTGTAATTCATGTCAGCTTCTTAAATAATACCTTGAATGTGTAGAAAAAAGTGTTTTTCTGTAAAAATTTGATTGAATCTATTGTAATAGAGGAAAGTTTAAATATTTATATTGACAATGCTTAGAAGCTATCTATCTTGCTGGTTTCCACACACACACACACACACACACATATATATATATATATATTGAGTATTTTTATATTAGATCTGCTAACCATATTTGTAATGGAAAAATGCGACACCTTTCTCCAGTGGGGTGTGTGTGTTTGCAATAACACAATGCTATAGTTGTGACTCTCTACTCCTACTGGATAAAAGTACATCAAACTGGTGTTGTAAACAAATAGGCAGCAAGTCCAATATATAAGTACCATATATTGCAATGGGTTGAAATCAACTCCAGTCATAATCAACAACAATCACCAGAGGGTGCCATTAGACTTAGCACCTAGAATTTCCTATTAATATTAGTAGGTGGTGTTACCCAACAGTTACAGACCTCACTAGATGTTAATACCCTGATCTATATAGGAAATTTAAAATTTATTGGTGCAAATGTATGACCACTAACACTACAGACTCAAAAAACCATTAGTAATCTTTATTACATCCATTATCTCACATAGAATTACTGGATTTCTTAAAATAAGGCATGGATTTTTTATGCATGATAGTACTCTGGATATTTTTTAACAAAGAGAAAAATTCTGGACTCAATAAATTTTACAAAAAAAATATTTATTCACAGTCTAATATTAGAATTATTTTATAAGTTCTCAAAATACATTATGACTATTTCACAAATTTATTTAATGATTATTATAATATATTTATAAAGTAAAGCAATATTTCTGTTATGTACTACTTCCCATCTTTTAACAATTGATTAATTTATTAATTAAATTTAATTCTGTTCGTTATACTCATTAAAACCATGCCCTGGATATGTGTGTAAATACTTTTAACGTCAATCATTTAAAATAAAAATTCGACATAACTGTATCCATAAAGCTTATAATAATTATTGCCTTATCTGAACATTCCTAATAGGTAATTAATTATCATGCTGAGAGATCATCACTATTTATAAAAAATGCAATAAAAGTATACACGAATAACTTTATTAAAACAGGCAAAACTTTCCATACAGTAGTGCCACTCAGTGCCAACCAGAGTAATCAATGGATGCCAGAAGGTTTGTGCATAAAATTCCCATCTAGTGCCTACTCATTCAATATCCCCAGACTTGTTGCTGGCTTGCAGACTTCATCAGTGAGGAGCTTTGGATCTAAGAGCACTGCACCCAGATCTTAAAATCGAATGCAATCCTCCAGCAGCCACCTTTTATCTCTATTTAACTACAAAACTATCATAATAAAATTGAAAACACAATAATATTTTCAATCTAAGTTCAATAGCTTATATAGTCATATTAGAAGATCTAGGTGCAGTGCTTTCAGATCCAAAGCTCCTCACTGACGAAGGTCACAAGCCAGAAACTAGTCTGGGGATATTGGATGAGTAGACACTAGATGGGGATTTTATGCACAAACCTTCTGGCATCCATTGATTACTCTGGTTGGTACAGAGTGGCACTACCATATGGAAAGTTTTTCATGTTTTAATAACAGTTATGTGCTAGTATATGAAATGGTGATCATGTGATGTTTAGTGATTTATCACTAACAACTTTAAAACTATATTCTATATACTGGGAAATTATCAACCCTTAAAAAATATAATCAAGGCCTAAAACTAGCAACTTTAACAGTATTTTATATTCCTATAATATCGCACACATAAACACAAAAACGTGCATGGATAACTAAAATTCTTCATATATTATCTATATAGCCCAATCTATAATGAGTGTAATTTTATTAAATGCTTTCCGAACTTTAAACGAATTCTATACTAGGAGCTATATATAATGCTAAACTGGATTTCTGATCCACAGTCTAGCTAATCAATTCTACTATTTATACAACAAACACACATCCAACACAACTTCAGTTTGCCACCAACATGATCTTCAATTTTTCGCTCTTTAATATTTAATTCGCCTAACTTCTTATTTTATTTTTTATCTATGGGTAATAGATAAATTTTAAAACTAAATATATACATAACATACATAAAAAACATAATAAAAGATTATATTTGAAAATCTTTAGATGTGAAAAGTTCTTTAAAGATCCAAAGAAAAAGTTTATAAATTTAAAATGACTTTAGGATTATGTTTGCTTTCTTCCAAATCATAAGTTCAGTGCCCCGAATGTTTTCATATTAATTATGATATTGAAGCTTTAATTCACTCCCTACGTATATTTGAGCTCAAATTTACGAAAAATTATAGTTAGTTTAAGTTATAATTTGGGAATCTAGCAAAATTTTTATTTATCCATGGTCTTTTATTAGGGTCACAATCAGGTTTCCGCACTTCAGATTTATTTATCATAATCAGGGTTTCCATTAATCTTGATTTGATATGTTGTAATAACATGCATATTATATAGACTAGATGCTATTGGAACCATTCTTAAGAAGTTGGCTATTTATCCAGCTAGGATTTGAGGCAAATTAGTTTGTCATAGAAAGCTTCCCAAATATGCTAAAGAGGTTTCAATCTCGTCTGCATCAGTGTTTTTTCCCTTCGATGAACGACATCAGTACAGAAAATTTTAGAAAATAAAATAAGCATGATACTTTTTTTTTCAGAATTATTTATATATAAGACTTATCTTATGGAATTTTAATTACTAAAAAACACTATTATAATTTCTGGGACTAATTGTAATCTGCAAAATAAGACAATATACATTTTAATATAAATCCAACTTTATAGATTAAAATTCTAAATTCCTTAGTTTTCCTTTGATAACCGATAATTAATACAGATAACTTTTGAAATTAATCATGTCTTATCTTAATTAAAAACAAAAAACTTCACCCTGCACAATTTTAAATTAATCTGTTTATTATTATTCTTCAAAAATATAAACATTTGTGAATACTAACACAATTACACTATTTATTCAATACATTTTCTGTACTATTTATAAAATATGACTCCTTAATTTTTCTTTTTTTCAAATCCTTTTCCATATGCAAAATAAAAACACTATCAAAGCAGAATTCTCAATTACAAATCACTGCATGTTCTGCAAAAACAGATTTATACATATCTGCAGAATAACTTAACTTATTATATAATAATTCATGCTCCTTAATTCTCTTTTTCAATGCACATTTAGTCTCCCCAATGTAACTATATCTACAATGTCATACCACATTATATATAATATTATATTTGTTGATTTTATCAATACAATATTTACCATTAATAACTAATCCAGTATTTTCATCCACTTTAAATGCAACATTAAAATCAGCAGATACCAATGAAGTAATGTTATTACAAACAATATCATTTACATAAGGCAATGCTTCCACCTTTTCTTTTCCATATTATCTCTTCTTCATCTATTTCTAAACCTATATATTGCACACAAAATATTTTTTCTGCTGATTTTAATGTTGCATTTAATGTGGGTGCAAATACTGGAAGATTAGTTATTAATGGTAAAGATTGTATTGATAAAGTCAACAAATGTAATATTATATATAAAGTGGTATGCCATTGTGGATATATCTACATCAGCAAGACTAAATGTGCATTGAAAAAAGAATTAGGAAGCATGAATTATTATATAATAAGTTGCATTATTCTGCAGATAGGTATAAATCTGTTTTTTTTTACAGAACATGCAGTGATTTATAATGGAGAATTCTGCTTTGATGGTGTTTTTATTTTGCATATGGAAAATGATTTGAAGAAAAGAAAAATTAATGAGTCATATTTTGTAAATACTACAAATAATGTATTGAATAAACATTGTAATTGTGTTAGTATTCACAATTTTGGAAAGTAGGTCATTTACATGGGAATGTTACTGTTGGGAGAGTTTAATAAGCTTTAAATATTAATGTATTTCCACTCAGGATGGCAGAATATGCCACAAGCTTGCTATAGCAAAAGATATTAATCTTAAATTTTATATAGGCATTTAAATTTTTTTTGTAGTTTTATTCTACTGGATTTGTTTTATTATAATTATATTATTTGATATTATGTATATGCAAAGAGTATTTAGAGTAAACAATTTTTATTGGTCACAGTCTTTTAACATCTGACTGATTTTTTTAAAATAAAAGAAATTTCCACATATTTAAAAATATTTCAACAATTATATCTGTTAATAATTATTAAATTATAATATTTGACTGTGGTTGAAGAGTTTATTATACAATAATGAAAATAGGAAAATTTGTGAGCTTTATTTCCATAAACATGTATATATTTACTGTAACTGTTTTGTCTCTATATAAAAATTAGAACTGCATTTAGAAGAGGAAAACATTTACAGCATACAATTTTCATTGGTCACTGTCTAGTAACACCTGGCTGTGACTTTTTAAAAATAAAAAAAATTCACATACTTAAAAATATTTCAACAATTATATCAGCTATATCTTTGACAAAAGTAAACTGTAATAGTGCTATCATGTTTGACATTTTAGGTAGTGTGATGGCACTGTGATCACTACTTTCTACATTATTTTAATGTATAATATATGTTAAATTATGGTGTCCACAGGCTATGAAGTTTCTATTTTTTATGTATTAATTTTAAAAAAATTCCAAGACATGTCATTAGTGTGTATAGCTTTATGAATCTTTGTCTGTGATTGCACATTCTATTGTTCTGACAAAGCTATGAAGGAGATAGTGATTTGTGATTGGCTGATGCTTTAGATTCTTTTACCCTGTAGTTAAATGCCACAAAATATGATTTTTAGTAATTGTTAATAATTATGATGCAATATTTTTATAAACGACTTATTATTAAACAAAAAAAAACTATGTGACTAGGGGTGGGTGTCTGTCTGAAAACCTTTTATTTTTTAAAATACAGCTCTTAGAAAGTACAGAAAGTATGTTATGGGAACTGGAAATTAGTATGAAAACAGTTATTGCAGGATAAAAAGAAAATTGCTTTTGCAAAAGCTCTAAATGAAATATTTTAAAACAATTAATAATTTATTAACTTTTAGAATTTTTTTTGTTTCTTTGATGATAACTAATTCAAAATATATCATTTTTTAATAACATAAAATTCTAATATCTAATATTTTGTTCTTTGAACTTTTTGAATAGGTATCATGAAGCCAGTAATAATGTGTTCCTTTGTTATTGGTAAGTTTTTCAGTTAGACATTTATTTTCACAATTTTAAAATATTAATTCTAAACATATTTTTATTTTATTTAGTAGAAGGCTTAACTATTTATAATATAGTATATAAATTAATTTTGTAATATACATAAAAAATTAATTGCACAAAAAAATTAAACATGATGTCATAATAAAAATATTTACTACTAGGATCTATTCAAATATTTTCTGGTCAGGGTTGACACTGATGTGGTTGAAAATTATTAAATTACAATATATACAGTGGTAAAAGAATCTGTTCTGCAATATGAAAAATAAGAAAAGTTGTGACCTTTATTTCTTTAAATGTGCTATTTTTATATGTAAATTAGATGTGTATTTAGAAAAGGAGTTCCCTTTTGAATGCAAAAAGTGTTTACAGTATAAAATTTTCATTGTTTACTGTCTATTAATATTAACCATGATTTTTCTAAAATACAAATAATGAAAATTTCCATGTATTTAAAAATATTTCAAGAATTACAACTGTAAAAAAAGTTATTAAATTATGACATTCTGCTGAAGTGAAAGAGCCATTGTATAACAATGAAACTAAAAAAAGATGTGAGTTTTGTTTCCTTAATCATGTATATATTTACAGTAATATCTCTGTCTTTACATAAAAAATGAATCTGCATTTAGAAGAGGAATCTCCTTTGGAATGGGAAAAAATATTTACAGTAAACAGTTTTTATTGGTCATTTTCTATGAACATCTGATTGTGACTTTTCTCCAATTTCAATAATTACATCTGTTACAAAATTATATATATATATATATATACATTGTAATAAAACTTGTTTTATTAGAAATAAAGAAACACATACTTTTATATCAGCTCATATATATACACACATATATATTTTGTCAAAATATAAATATCATTTTATAATACATAATTTTTGAGAAAAGAAATATAAATTAACACTTAATTTTAAAATGTAGTTTTAAGAAGTTAAAATAAATTAGATCAAGATCTTACATTTTTGATAAAAGTTTGTCTTTTGTTTAGTCTTTAAAAAAATTCTTAAAGATAGAAGGGAAAGGAAAGCAATTAATTCTATTGTTGGGGCTTTGACAGTGAAGGTATTTTTTATGCTATCTATTATGCTGATCAATTGGAATGTTTCTTTGGGATCTTAAAATAAAATATGAAATAAAAGAAGAGAATATTAAAGGTGTGAACTGAGACGTTAAAAAAAAACCTATAAATTATGGACTTTCCTTTTGTTTAAAATTAATTGGATTTTTCTGTCAAAGAATACAGAATCTATAAGCCAATTCGGCTCAGACTCTCCGATATAAAAAAAAATCGTAAAATAGATTGAAAAAAAATAAGAAGTAAGCGCAAGGAGAAAATGTTGAGCGGCTAGATCTAACAGAACTTTCCCTTTTGGGAACCTCTTTCTATTACCACCTGGAACTGCCTTGTATATGCTGGACATAGAGAGCTAGTTGGGGCGAACGGACTGGAAGAAGATCACGGACAAACCACAATGAATATAAAGTGAAATATTTCACACACACAGGATCTACACTGATTGATCAGGATAAATAGATTTTATTATTATAATTTCAAGAGACATTTGCATAATAGAATTAAAAAAAAGCCTTCACTTCAAATATCCCAAAGTTTCAGCAATAAAAAGGGGGGATATGTAGTCTTTAAGTATATATATTTACTAATCCAAACTAATCCACATTATATTTTTGTGTTATGTTTTATTAAGTAAACTTACCTTTGGTATCTGTGATTGTTGTTCTGATAATGTATAGATATAAATAAGAAAATTGTATACTCGATCTAAGGGCAAGCAAAATTTAAGAGGATAAGATTTAACATTAGAAAGAGAGGTTTGAGTGGATTTTGTTTTTAACAGACACACTCTTATAGTAAGTCACCCTTGAGTGTACTCATAGTTATATACCATGTTTTTTTTGATGAAAATATTGGTAGAGTGATGGTGCATGGTCCTTCAAGAATGATACATGTTAATTCTTGATTAGAAAAAAAAAGGATCGGGAGGGGTTGATTCGACAAGTGCAAGGGAAGGGAATAAACAACAACTAGAATAAAGGTATAATAAATATTTCAACAACATTGAACTGTCAATTTTTTTTTGTATTTATTATAATTAATTCTTATATTTCATTTTGTAATCTTTTGGTCCATTAAAAGGAAATTATTTTAAGGTTTGCATTTGGTGATTGCCATTCGTAAATAAATTAACCATTATTATAGAAATTTTATAATATGGTGTAGGCAGAAATGCTTGGTCACGCCCTCCGGCCACCGTATGTTGCAATCTCTTGAAATTTAAGAGCGTAACAAAATGTTTTGTTACAAGGGGAAGGAGCAGGTAAAATTTAAGAAAATGGCATCTCAATATGTAGGGCTTGTTAACTAAATAAATGGCTTGAGATTAGGGTAAAAGTGAGGTAAGGCAGGTTCGGGTGGTTAAAGCAGGGAGGGAGGGTCCCAGTGGGGGAGAATTGTGAGTTTGAAACAAAGAGAAAAAAAGAAATAGAATGAGTGAAGACAAAAGTGCCATAGAAAGCCCAGTGGTGACATTTAAAAACCCCGAGCATTATCAGTTTGAAGAAATACTAAAAGCTATCGCTGAGCTAAAAGAAATAGTAATCAAAGATAGGGAAGAAATTAAAGAAATAAAAGTAATGATTCAAGACCTCAGAAAAGATGTAAATAAATTAAAAAAGAATGAAGAAAAGAGAAATGATGAAAAAAAAGATGAAGGGGTTATAGTAAGCGCAGGTTACGCAGTTAATAAGGTTACGGAAAAAAGATAGAAAGTGAAGGGAAAGAACAGACCATAGGGGAAATAGAATCAAGTCTGAAAAGAAAAAGGAACACAGTAATAGATTTGAATAAAAGTATAATGGAAAGGACACTTAATGAAGCAGAGGAAGAAGCTAAATCTGAAAGGCCAGCATTAGCAAAATTTATCCAAATAAGAGTATTTAAAGGCGATGGGGAAGAAAACCCATTTGATTATTTGGATAGCTTAATTGATTTTTTTTATTTCCATAAGTCAAATGAAAAGGAGAAGGTCATTATAGTGATGAGCCATTTAAATGGCCCTGCTCAAGAATGGTGGAAGGCGGTGAACTATAACCCTCAAACATTCCAAGAATACAAAACGATGATTCTGAGAGGTTTCTGGAGCATGGAAAAACAAGAAGCTATACGTATGAAAACATCATGGGAAAAATATAGAGCAGATAGAAATGAAATGTATAGCCAGTTTTTCAATGACAGGCAGTGAAATGTAGAGCACTGGAGGCTTACCCAATGGATCAATTCCAGATTGTAAGGATTATAAGATATAATCTCCTGATGGAGGTTTAGCTTAAGTTGGCTGAGAACTGACATTTGTCAATAGAGGAAGCACTAGAGATATTAGGCGATATGGAGTATAGTGAGCTGAAAGAAGGGGGAGATTCTAAAGTTAGGTTGGGAAATTGCAATGAACCCACGAGGAAGAGTAACAATAACCCTAAGAAAGAATGGGAAAAGACCCCACGGCATGATTAAAAGTTTTTTTTTTAAGTTTTTTTTGGGAAAAGGTGCAATAAGCTGGTATTTTCTGCCAGCTCATACTCATACATATATATACACACATATTTTGTAAAAATAAAATATATACATTGTAATAAAACTTGTTTTATTAGAAATAAACATGTACTTTTCTATCAGCTCATATATATACACACATATATATTTTGTTAAAATATAAATATCGTTTTATAATACATAATTTTTGAGAAAAGAAATATAAATTAACACTTAATTTTAAAATGTAGTTTTAAGAAGTTAAAATAAATTAGATCAAGATCTTACATTTTTGATAAAAGTTTGTCCTTTGTTTAGTCTTTAAAAAAATTCTTAAAGATAGAAAGGAAAAGAAAGCAATTAATTTTATTGTTGGGCTTTGACAGTGAAGGTATTTTTATGCTATCTATAATGCTGATCAATTGGAATGTTTCTTTGGGATTTTAAAATAAAATATGAAATAAAAGAAGAGAATATTAAAGGCATGAACTGAGACTTTGAAAAAAAAAAACTATAAATTATGGACTTTCCTTTTGTTTAAAATTAATTGGATTTTTCTGCCAAAGAATACAGAATCTATAAACCAATTCAGCTTGGACTCTTCAATATAAAAAAAAAATCGTAAAATAGATTGAAAAAAAATAAGAAGTAAGCACAAGGAGAAAATGTTGAGCAGCTAGATCCAACAGAACTTTCCCTTTTGGGAACCTCATCCTATTAACACCTGGAACTGCCTTGTAAATGCTGGACATAGAGAGCTAGTCAGGGAGAACAGACTGGAAGAAGATCATGAACAAACCACGACGAATATAAAGTGAAATATTCCACACACACAGGATCTACACTGATCGATCAGGGTAAATAGATTTTTTAATTATAATTTCAAGAGACATTTGCGTAATAGAATTAAAAAAAAAGCCTTCACTTCAAATATCCCAAAGTTTCAGCAATAGAAAGGGGGGATATGTAGTCTTTAAGTATATATACTCACTAATCCACATTATATTTTTGTGTTATGTTTTATTAAGTAAACTTACCTTTGGTTTCTGTGATTGTTGTTCTGATAATGTATAGATATGAATAAGAAAATTGTATACTCGATCTAAGGGCAAGTAAAATTTAAGAGGATAAGATTTAACATTAGAAAGAGGAGATTTGAGTGGATTTTGTTTTTAACAAACACACTCTTATAGTAAGTTGTCCTTGAGTGTACTCATAGTTATATACCATGTTTTTTTTAATGAAAATATTGGTAGAGTGACGGCGCATGGTCCTTTGAGAATGATACATGTTAATTCTCGATTAGAAAGAAAAAGGATCAGAAGGGGTTGATTCGACAAGTACAAGGGAAGGGAATAAACAAGAAATAGAATAAAGGTATAATAAATATTTCAACAACAGTGAACTGTCGATTTTTTATTTTATTTATTATAATTAATTCTTATATTTCATTTTGTAATCTTTTGGTCCATTAAAAGGAAATTATTTTAAGGTTTGTATTTATTTGGTGATTGCCGTTCATAAATAAATTAACCATTATTATAGAAATTTTATAATACATCTAGGCAGAAATGCTTGGTGGCACCCTCGAACAGCAAACGTATGTTGCAATCTCTTGAAATTTAAGAGCGTAACAAAATGTTTTGTTACAATATATATATATATATATATATATATATATATATATATATTGTAATGGATTCTCTATCCATCCTGATCACAGAGGGCACTACCAGATCACTACGTATCTGGAAAAATTTATTTACTGTGACCAGAATGGATAATGATGATGGTTTGCACCGACTAGACTCAGGGAGAAACAAAAGATCTTATGGATTGTTTAGACAATTGAGAAATAAAAGTACCAAGACACATGTCAGCCAAATATATTTAAACAATTTGAAAATTTTATTAAAAGTTTAAACAATTTAAAAGAACAGAAATCCAGCCCCAAATACAAAAGTGATGTGGATTTGAATACACATATTTATCAGAGAGTGCACAAGAGTACGGGAAACATGAAATCCTTAAACACTTTGGCAGCAAAATTCTCTCACCAAAAAATATAAGAAATGGATAGGATAATATATTCCTGCTGGAAATTTATAAAATTACAACCCCCCCCCCCCCAGCAACTCTAGTTTCCCAATACAGAGATATGAAAACAGTTACGGTCTTGTAGGAAATCAATGAAACCAGCATGGATGATTGATCAGTAGCATTCTAACTACTGACATTATAATGCCACAGGACTGCTGTGTGTAATACTACTTTTAAAGCAAATGTGGTTGATTTCACATACAAGACAGCAAAAAGATATTTGATTATGATCTTATGTAATCTAGAAAGAAATCTCTACTTTCGGAAAACCAGAACAAAAAACATGATAAATAGCCACCCAAAAGATTTTGTTGTTTGCAAAAAGTGCAAACTAAACATGTTTAAAATTAATTATTTACAACAACTAAGGGCAGGTGAGTAAATAAAAATTACGAAAACTGCCAAAGCATTTAGCACTAGTTAGTGAAATAATTAGATATATATTAAACATATAAAAATATACACTCATCATGCACCCTCTGATAAATGAAAATTGACAACAAACTTGGAATCTTAAAACTAAGATTCCAAGACACACTATAAATACTAGTAAAAGAAAATACAGATAATAAATATTAGATTAAATAATTAAAATAATTAATACAACTTTATCTATCACACTTATCATTAGATTGAGCAGAGATTTAATTAAAAGCAATTTATTTACCTTGGGAAGAATAAGAAACAGTTTACCTTACAGTAAAGTAGAGTTCAGTAGTTTTCTGAAGAATTTGCACTTTTAATAATAGTTCATCTTTCAGGTAGTTTGTCAGCAGCAAGATAGAGGCAAATTGGGAATCCAGCCTATATTAGAGTTTCATGGCATCATGGCAGAACAGTTTAGAGTCGTTTGTCCTTATTTAACTCAGCATTGCATATTGTTATTTTCAAGATGTATAGCAGTGTATTTTAACATCTTGGTGAAAGCAAAATTGTTTTTAATAACTACAAATTTTGTTTTTAAGGAAGTTAAATGTCTGAACTGCAAATGTGGAATGAGGTTAATCAGAATGTATAGGAAGCTGAACCAATCCTTTGATGAAGTATTTGCTTGGTCAAGGTTCTCTAGAACGATGCATGAAATTTTTGGTGTTATTTATACCCATGCTCAATTTCCCACAAAAACTTGTCCTGTTGTCAAATTCTATGTCTTACGTAGGGTAAATCTTAATCTCCTGCTCAATCTAATTTAGGAATTCCAATTGGGATTATTTTAACTAAAACAACAACACAAAAATTAAATCTCTGCTTTTTAGAATTAAATTAGAACTGATAAAAATAAGCGACAGGATCAACACGTTTGCTTATTTTTAATTAATTTGATAAAAAAAAGTACAAACAAGGGGTAACAGAAACTATTTTAAAATCAATTTTATATAATGAATAAAAAATATTTTAAACACAAACGAGTATATGTATTTAATACACGTACTCTTTTAAATAATTTTTAAATGACTTTAGATTTAAATTTGATCACTGAAAGTTAATTTTATTGATTTTTTTTGGTTTAAATAACGATTGATACGGGCTGCTCCGTCACAATATATATATATATTAAAAAGTACTGCATAACTACAATACTGTATTCAATATGTATTATACTATAATGAAAGACTATAAAAAATTATAGGTTATAAATAATACACAGGAAGAATGCTTGGAATAAAAGAGAATGGACATTGCTGCTCCACTATTTAAACTGCAGATAAAAAATTATTTTTCATAAAATTTATATATATTAAAGGATTTACTACTTAGATTTAATAATTTCGAATTATGTTTTTAATGTAAACTTTTAATATTAATTTTTTTATCTGTAAATGAGAACAAATAGTGGATTTAATTATTCCATCGTCATCAGAAAATTAAAAATCAATAAAGGATTTTACTATTCTTCCATTTTAATATTTGAATTGTTTAACAATTACCATTAATTGTCTTATCTTTAATTTTTTACTTATTATACATTAATTTATATTAAAATAAATTTTTGAATCTAGTGTAATTTTTAATCCATAAAATATTTCAATACAGATTCACACATTATTTATATATGTATAATAATTTGCATTAGGTATCCAGGCATATAAATGATGAGTTGATATTAGAAAGTATAGTATTAGAAAACTCATAACAACACTCTCATTTGATAACTAAAATTCTAGAAAGAAGTCTAAAGTTGGACTTCGCTATATAAACATTCAAACATCTATGCATAAAATTGGTACTCCAGATATGTTTTATTTGAATTATAATCAAATTTAAAAAGTAAATAAAAAAATAAAAAAAATTAAACAAAACCTTGTAAAATTGAATAACGTTTTGAGAAGTTTAGTACTGAAGATGGTAATAATTTTTTTCTGTTTTCATATCTGATAAACTACTGACTTCTGATTAAGAATCAAGTTATGTCAGCTCAAGTTGTTTCACTCAATTAAATAAACAAAAGACTATTAATACTATTGTTTTGTGATAATTTGCATATATTGAATACAGAATACATTCCGGGATGAAAAAATAATGATTACATTACATGTGTTTAAAGAGCGAACTTTTCCACTTATAGTAGGCAACTGAGCAATCAGAACTCACGTCTACTATCCGATATAGCTAGTCAATAATATTTTATTGTTATTAAATTTTTTAACAATAAATATTTCTTTTCATATTTAAAAATTATAACGTTGAAACATAAACAAAAATTAAAATGGACTCGAACACATTTGTACAAAATAATTTTTAATATCATTATGAAATCCCTGTTAATTTAATTTGTTCTTCCAAAAGCAAAAAATATACAGGTGCAGTTACTAATTAGTTAACCATCTTTCCTCTAGAAGATGAAGTCTAGTATATTAAACCTCACAATAGCTTCTTATTGACTATTGTCTTATAATTAGTACATGGAAAGTTTTTTTTCCCAAAGCAACCTTTATTAAGTTACTATAATAGATCTTATTGGCCCAAATGTGCAGGACCACATTCTGTCACCTGCACCAGTTGGCTAAAGAGATTACAATGTTACACTGATGTAATATAGCTGGGAGGTGGCTCAAAGCAGTCCAACCTCCTTATACAATAAATTAGGTATTACATGTATCTAAAAAACCCAAATGAATCCCAAGTTCAAACATCAAAGAAGCCACAAAGAAGAGAAGCAAGGAACAGTCATTCAAGGGGACACAACTGTCCATTTGAGGCAATAATTTATGCATGGGGATGACTCTCAACCCAGCTGGCAGGACCTCAAACAGCTCCCCCAGACCCCATCCATGACCTGACCAGCCTACATTCGATTTACTTATATTAAAAAAAATGAAATATTTTTCTTTATTATTATCATTATTGTCCGACTTGTCATGATTACCATTACTGTTATGACCAATATTTGTATCACTTAAATGAGCTATCTTCGAAGTAGTGACTCTGAATAGATTACCCAAAAGAAAACATTTTAGACTACTTTAGTATTTTTTTAACATTAGTAGTTGGTATGAGGATCCTTAAATAAAAATGCCATCAAACTTCTTTAATCTAGATCCAAAGCATCCCATTGTTGTTGAAAGATAATAACTAAATAATATTAGTGAATTACAAATGATTTTAATAATGTGTACTTTTCAAAATTTCATTTTCATTCATATTTATATACTAAAAAAATTGAAGTCTTATAACTATAAATTATAAAATGGTGGTATTACTCAGATGTTCATAAAAAATTCAAGCACCAGGTGTTCCAATCTAAAGACTTTAGAACTAGAGTCTGACAATCTACAAATGTAGTTCTGACAATATACAAATGCATTAAACGACATAGTAACTATAGTGTAGTTGAATGATGTCAAAATTGTTGCATAGGCCCATAATTTGATGGTCTGAATTAAAGCAGAGAAGTGATAGATGTTAGGAGAGGATAAAATACTAAAAACTAAAAGCAAAAATAAAAAAAATAAAATAAAAGAATGACTATAAATGGAGATAACAATAAATACTTTTTATATCAAAATCAACATGTAGCATTTATTAATCTAACATATTAACCTATAAAATAACAGGTGATAACGTTGATTCGACATTATTTATTGGTTACTTATAGTACTTCTTATATCTGAAGGTCCTTGAGTAAAAAATTAACGGAAGTTGTCATTTTTAAAATTTAATTACTTAATAATTAACATTAATATTTATAAATAAATGAATAATCATAATTATATATAGAGTTATATAATACTTAATGCAATTTGAAAATTCTACTGTAATAGAGAATCTTATTTATAATCAGAAAATTATTTAATTAATTTATTAACTTTAGATAAGTACATATTTTAAATAAAAAAAATTCAATGGTTTTTTACTTCTTATTTTAATGCTAACATATTTAAAAAAAGGCATAGTATATTATTGATTTATACTTTTTTAAGGTTATCAAAAAGTGCTTAATGGATCTGTGTATATTTGCAATATAATTTATTTCAATATAATAAGTTCCTATTGCATGAATTGGTTGATATAGAAGATCTTAAGAGGCTAACAATTAAAGCTATCGCTAATTAAAAAATTTTGATTTGAGCTTTAATATTGGAAAGATTGTGTCTTCATTTTCATATGCAAATAAGTTTTTATGACATTATATATATATATATATATATATATATATATATATCATAAAAATATATATATATATATATATGGTTTGTAAAGCTGGATTTGAAGACATTTACATGTCTGAAAAGTTCAGGCTTTCAAATTGACAGTAACATGTTTTATAAGTGCTGATTTTTGAGTTAGTATTTTAGATCTAGTTTCTAGAGTCCCAGCGCTCCACTGAGGGGAGCCATAAGCTTGAAAACAATTGATCTGGAGATAGGGACTTTCCACTAGAGATTTTGAATTCTTTCTCTTTTGGCACTTATAAAATAAAGCTTGATTAGAGCTATTGGTAAGCTCCATCTAGTGATTATTTTAATGCAAGCTTAAAAGCAAGTTACAAAATTTATGTCGTTTTTCTCTCTCTCTCTCTCTATATATATATATATATATATGATCAATAGATGGAGCTTTACCAAGAACTCCAAACAAGCATATTTGTTTACATAAACGTCAGAGTCAATATTCACTGTCTCTTTCATTTTGCTCCACCCTCAGATCAGCTGATTTCAAGCTAATATGCTCTCATCAGTGAAGGGATAGGAGTTAGAAACTAGACCTAAATATTAACTCCAAGCGTTTATGCAAAACGTTTCTATCAGTTTGCAAGCATGAATTTTTTAGACACCTAAATGTCTTCAAACTCAGCCTATCAAACTAGATAGCTATGTGGGTCTGATATCAGTTCAGTTTCTCCACATAATCAAAGCTCTGCAATCTATATCATTGCAAGAAAACTTTAAAGGTACATTTATGAAAAACAAAACAAGTTTTATATATGTAAAAACCTGCTATCGCTTGTATTAATGATCAATAGATGGAGCTTTACCAAGACCTCCAAACAAGCGTATTTGTTTACATAAATGTCAGAGTCAATATTCACTGTCTCTTTCATTTTGCTCCACCCTCAGATCAGCTGATTTCAAGCTGATTTGCTCTCATCAGTGAAGGGATAGGAGTTAGAAACTAGACCTAAATATTAACTCCAAGTGTTTATGCAAAACGTTTCTATCAGTTTGCAAGCATGAATTTTTTAGACACCTAAATGTCTTCCAACTTAGCCTATCAAACTAGATAGCTATGTGGGTCTGATATCAGTACAGTTTCTCCACATAATCAAAGCTTCTGCAATCTATATCATTGCAAGAAAACTTTAAAGGTACATTTATGAAAAACAAAACAAGTTTTATATATGTAAAAACCTGCTATTGCTTGTATTAATGATCAATAGATGGAGCTTTACTAAGACTTCCAAACAAGCGTATTTGTTTACATATACATCAGAGTCAATATTCACTGTCTCTTTCATTTTGCTCCACCCTCAGATCAGCTGATTTCAAGCTGATTTGCTCTCATCAGTGAAGGGATAGGAGTTAGAAACTAGACCTAAATATGATCAATAGATGGAGCTTTACTAAGACTTCCAAACAAGCGTATTTGTTTACATAAACATCAGAGTCAATATTCACTGTCTCTTTCATTTTGCTCCACCCTCAGATCAGCTGATTTCAAGCTGATTTGCTCTCATCAGTGAAGGGATAGGAGTTAGAAACTAGACCTAAATAAATAGGTCTAGTTTCTAACTCCTATCCCTTCACTGATGAGAGCAAATCAGCTTGAAATCAGCTGATCTGAGGGTGGAGCAAAATGAAAGAGACAGTGAATATTGACTCTGATGTTTATGTAAACAAATACGCTTGTTTGGAGGTCTTAGTAAAGCTCCATCTATTCATCATTAATACAAGCGATAGCAGGTTTTTACATATATAAAACTTGTTTTGTTTTTCATAAATGTACCTTTAAAGTTTTCTTGCAATGATATAGATTGCAGAAGCTTTGATTATGTGGAGAAACTGAACTGATATCAGACCCACATAGCTATCTAGTTTGATAGGCTGAGTTTGAAGACATTTAGGTGTCTAAAAAATTCATGCTTGCAAACTGATAGAAACGTTTTGCATAAACGCTTGGAGTTAATATTTAGGTCTAGTTTCTAACTCCTATCCCTTCACTGATGAGAGCAAATCAGCTTGAAATCAGCTGATCTGAGGGTGGAGCAAAATGAAAGAGACAGTGAATATTGACTCTGATGTTTATGTAAACAAATACGCTTGTTTGGAGGTCTTGGTAAAGCTCCATCTATTGATCATTAATACAAGCGATAGCAGGTTTTTACATATATAAAACTTGTTTTGTTTTTCATATATATATATGAAGACATTATGAGAATTCAATGGTGATTTCAACCGAATAGAATTAAAGATATGATGCAAAAGTTACAATTTACTTTAACAATTCACCTTGTAAATGCATGCATGTAGTTACGACTGCAAGTTGACCATGTCGTTTTGCCATTACCTGTTGATGAGCTCATAATATACCTATTACGATCACAAGAATTCCCAACTCCATCATGTTCCATGCTGAAACTGAAAAAAAAAAATAGTATTATTATTATCTTAAGAAAAATTAAAACGTTTTGTTTGATAATTTATAAGAATATTTAAATTAATTATTATTTTCTATAATTTTTTTTATATATTAATATTTAATGTACATTTTTGAATAAAATATTTTATTATTTAAATCATAATCAAAATTGTTTATGTATCATAAAATAAAAATATTTGTTCTTTTATTAAGGGAAAAAATTCTCATTCATGTGTTATTTATTAAACACTATTTATTTCGATTTGGATTTTTGTTTTGTAAAATCCTTTATCAAACACAGCTTTAAGTACGCAATATCTATTCAATGAATTCAAAAAGTGAAGGAAGATAGTGTTTTTATTATATATGTGAAGAAAGTAAACTAAGCAAAAAATAAACACATTATACTTTAATTGCTTATCATTTAATTTATGTAAATAATAAAAAAAAATCAAAAAACTTGATAATTTGAACCGCTCATTTTTGAAAGATATTTTATTATTTTTCATCTAACATATTTATAGGATTATAATTACAAAGTTATATTTTTTACATATTTCTGATGCAAACACAATTCACAGTTGAATATATTTTGGTTATAATTGTCTAGTTTAAATTTCCAAGAACAATTTACTTAAAAGTCGCGTTGGTGGTCGAGAAGTCAGCACAGCTGTCTTACAAGCAGTTGTCCCGGGTTAGCGGTTTCGCTTCCCGGCCGATGCTATGACACATGGGAAAAAAAAATCGCGAAACATTAAAAGCGATTAAGAAGTCACTCTTTATTATTGTAATCTAACATATGAAATCAATTTAGAATTTTCATGCTAACAAACTATTATGTTTTGAAAAAAAATTCTCGCGTTGAATAAATGTCCTATAAATAAACAAAAATAAATTTAAATAAGTACTGCTGTTTTTGATACATATTTGATAAATTCTTATAAAATTTTACTGGCTATTTTAATACAAGCACAGAAAATGTTGTTTTGAAAGATTATTTCTGTGCACTTATTATTAATGTTATATTATCAACTTTTTAATAAAATATTTTTGAGTCAAAAGCAATCTATTAATTTAATTTTTTAATGTTAATGAAAAAAATTCTGACGCGGTAAGAATTTATCGATAATATTTTAAAAGTGACAAAATGATACTGTTATAAATTATTAAATATTATTAATATATTAAAATTTATATAAAATAGATTCAATTATAAAGATTTAAATAACCAAAGCTCATTTTGTACAGTTTTAATTTTATTAAAAATTTATAGTATTTACTTAAGTTTCAAAGCATAATAATCATTAAAATTGATATACAGAAAATATTTAAAAAATAATAGAGAATAATTTATTTGTAATATAAATCAATAAAAAAGAAATTTTTTTAAAAGAATGTGCTTGAACATAAAGATTATCAGAAAACGTGAAAGCAGATTTCTGTCATAGGTAATAAGCAAAATCCAACATTTTATGAGATGATATAAATTGACTTCACAGTTTTACATCCAACTAAAGTAGTGATAGATTGGAATATACTACACAAAATAAGCATTAAATACATTCACGTTAATTCAAAATATTTACATATATTTTAATCCAGAGAGATAAGATTGTATTATTGTTGGATTTACACATCTCAAACCTAAAAGTTAATATTGCTTCTGGTAAAACTAATGAAGATTCTACGTTGTAATTATTATAACTTTTTTTTCCAACTGTATAGTTTGAGATCACTATATAATTATTTTTGATAAATTCAATGATAATTTAAATCTAGGCACTTTCAAATAAATAAACTGGTAGATTAATAGTTAATGTTACCTATAACTATTAGTAATATAAAAAGTTCTACTATTAACTTTACCTCTAGCATTCATGCCAAAGTTTGTAGGAAAAAAGTTGAGAAACATTGCACACAAACAGACCTAATCCTTATATGTGTTTTACTGAGATAAACTATTAGAATATAAGTTAAGTCTAGAAAATGTATTAATCACAGGATTATATACTTGCTATTTTAATTGCATTCTAATAACCGAGTGATCTTAATTGCGATTTACAAGCAATATGTTGCATAGCATACATCCTCACATGATTCATCTTATTAAATGTATTATTATAAGTAGAGAAAAAAGGAAATATTGTTTTTGCATTAAAGTATGTAATACAAAGATGAATAATATGGAAAATTTTTGTTATTGATCTCAGTTATGATGAAATAGAAATACTTATATCCAATACTGTTATTTAAAACATTAACTACTAAGACTCTTTTACATTCTTAGAAATGCATATGTTTCACAAGACTAAACTAGTGGATCATCACTCATATAAGGATGATAGGCACTTTTCCTTTACAAACAACGAAACAACTCTGATATAGGAACAATTTCAATCCACATCTTAATATAAATATAATTTTTATATTATTTATTTGTAAAAAAAATATTTTAAAGTTAAGATTAATAAAATGGTTTAAGAATTGTTTTTGATTTGCACTCATTTGTTTCAATTCATATCATTAGCATCATACTTTAAGTACTTTCATAAAAAATACTTTGAAAGATCTTAGAATAATTGATGATCTAGCAATGGTAATGTAGCTATATATGTATAAAAGTTTGGTTTATTGGAATAAAGTATGGTTTAGATAGCCATATATAATACAAAACTATTTTAAATTTTAACTTAATACACTGTACATGCTTACACACACCTGCACATCTATAATGCAATACAAGGGATTCAAATTCAGACTTTCACACAACCCTCAACTCTCCATGCCATCTCATATTGCGAGCAACCTGATCATACACATGTTGAAAAGATAAATAATCACCAATATATATATATATATATCATGCTAAGCCAGCAATCATCAGTTGCTCCAGATTACTATCCTCACAAATATATACAATCAGTGCTCAGCTTTATATTAAGATAACCAATCTTCATACTTTAATGGACAGACTTCAAACTACTCTAACCCACAACTCTTCAACCATCCATTTTATTGAAAATCTGGTGATAGATCATTCAAATTCCACATTAATGCCAAGGATGTCCATTAAAGTATGAAGATTGGCTATCTTAATATAAAGCTGAGCACTGATTGTATATATTTGTGAGGATAGTAATCTGGAGCAACTGATGATTGCTGGTTAGCATAAAATATGTATATTGGGAATTATTTATATTTTCAACATGTATATGACCAGGTGGGTCAGCACTATGAGGTGGCATGGAGAATTGAGGGTTGTGTGAAAGTCTAAGTTAGAATCCTTTAAATTTTAACGTAACTAAGATAGTAAAAGAAATATCTCATATTTTTGTCATCTATATCTTAGTGCAAAGAATAATTTGATTTTAATTATAGTGGTTTAAATATCAGAAAAAAATTAATTAGGTTCAGCAAAAAGAGAATAATCTAGAATACTGTATTGAAAAATTGAAAAAAAAAATCGGATATTAAAAAAAATATTAATGAAAATTTTTGTTTAATAATTCAGTAACTCTGAATATCATTATTCTACTTCCAAAAAGTTAATCGTTAATTGAAATAACTAAAAAATACATCTATGGATAAATGTTAATCATGGTAAAATGCAGAAATCAAAATATATAAAACATTGTATCTGAATATATGTCTTATTTGATTTTAATGCTTTATTTTAAAGATGATGCACAGTTGTTGAAAATTAGACAATTACAATTATATTTTAAATTGAAAATTAAGTTAGATACGCCAATAACTAAAAAAAAAAACAAACAAAATAAATAGCTTCAAATTTAATCAAAACCATCTTTATCTATTTCACTGTAATATAGCAAACTACTGTACTAATAAACAATTGGTAAAAAACAGGGCAGAGAACGAAACATAAAAAAATGTACATAAACTTCTTGTAGGCAATAAAGTAAATATTAATTAATTGATATTAAACTGTTAAAACACAAAAGATTCCTATTATACCGTTTACAAAATTATATAGTTTTAAATTAAATTTGTAATTAGAATTGTTCAAAAAATACAGTAAATAATGTAAAATACAGAGTAAAAATAATATATATATGCGTATTTTCACAGTTTTTTTTTTTTGATTTTTAATACATCCCACATTTCAGCACCACCTTATCTACCATTCGTTAGCACAGAAAACCCAGATTATCCTCTCTCATTAGTCTCACATTTTACACACACCATTCAGTCATTAGTTGAACTATAAAAATATAAAATACCCCAAATTTCATGGCCTTATTGAAAATTTGATATTATTTCAAAACACCCATCCCTCTCTAGCATACGTACTGGTTCCCATTAACGTTTAACACATTGTGAGTCATTTGTATATGTGCATCATAAAAATTTCTCATCATTATCATGGTTTACTAGCATTGTTGTATATTTACGAAAAATATACTATAAATAAATATTTAATGGTAATAATTTTTTAACAATATTAAAAAATTAGTATTAATAATATATATATATTAATTTATATAACTAAGCTTGTTTTTTAAAAATGTTACGCTATTGCAATTTTTAAATTTCGTCCTAAAATTTAATGAAGTAAGGTATTTAGTTGTCTAAAACGTTATCTTAAAAATTATTCCAATTATTTTGATTATTTTACACTAAAACTAAAATCAATCAAGAAAATTAAAAAACATGTTATTTTTATAGTTTATGTAAACCAAATTTTATAAACTAAAAAAATATTTATAAAAAGGATTAATTTTATTTATTACAAATCAATTTGTGAACAGAAGATTTGCTAGATTCTTAAAAGAGGCTATGGACGTTTGAAGATAGATTAAAGTACAAAAATATAGCTTGAAAAAGATAATCTAATTGAGTCTATCTTCAAATTCCATTGATAATAAAGTAGAAGTGGAAACATTTAAATTTAAAATCCAAGATAATTTTGTCATGTATTTATTTTGATTTAAATTGAACATCCTTGAATACTTTCGTCTTCTTACTATAGATTATTTATTCAAAATTTTGATGTGAGAACTTAATAACTACTTATTAAATACGATATTTAGTTTTAATAGATGAAACAAAGTATTATTTGATATCCTTTTTTTACATTATTTTGTCTTTTTAGTAGTTTTAATAGCTGGTAAATTTTTCAGAATTTTGTTTTATCAATGCTTAAAAGCAAATATAATAACTAAATGTGATAATATCATATACAAGCTGGCATAATGAAACATCAGTAGTAAAAAATAAATTGTTTTTAAAAGTCACACTAAAGTAAAAAAGAAGTGGCAGAGACTATTAATATTTCGATATTAATTAAACAAAATTGCTGACTTGAAAACAAAATGAATGTATTTGAGGATTTGACAGGAAATATTTTTAAATGAGGAAAAAATATAAGTAATATAATAATGGTAAACATATGTTTATCTTTGGTTAAAGAACCTAATTAGCAAGATTAAGGTTTACTTCAAATCTGAATCTTTTTTCTTTAAATAAATATGCAATCATTTCTGACATATATTGTTATTTAGCCTATCTACTTTCATTGATCACTATATGATACTGCATTTGAATAATTATGTTTGACCTATGAATATTCATTTTATGCAAATCAAGCATTATTTGTGAGATCTTTATATAATAACAAATCCATTTACTTCTGTTTATTGTATATAAATTTGTAGAAGTCTATTGTTATAATAATAATAATAATAATAATAATAATAATAATAATAATAATAATAATAATAATAGTAATAATAATAATAATAATAATAATAATAATAATAATAATAATAATAATAATAATAATAATAATAATAATAATTGCAACTATTAAAAAAGAAATATCTTTAAATGACTAAAATTAATGCACTAGGTAGAAATAATAAGTAGCAGCTAATATATATAACTAATTATAGTTAATTACCTATGCCCAAGTTCGTGAGCAACAATAAATGCAGAGATAAAATTTACTCCTTCAACAATTGTACAACTAAAGTTTGGGCTACACATTCCAGATACATAAGCAAAACCTATTAAATAAATGAAATATTTTATATACAAATAAAATCAAATAAATAGAACTATAATCTTTATAATCATATATCGGTGTGTCTATCTATCTACATATTTATCTATTTACCTATATCTTTATATATTTTTATCAATTAATCTATATAATTATCTATCTGACCAACTATTTATCTATTTAAATAATGTATTTTCTGCATACCCATTGCAAAGGACATATGTAGAATTAAAATTAAATTTAAATCGGAAAAGGTTTTGTCAATTATAATGATCACCATAGGAGGGGGGGGGGATTGTACAAATCTATTGTAAAACACATGGCACACAAAAAATTTTGAATTCTGGTTAATGTTATAGAAATGAGTAATGATGATCAGTGAATATGCTGAGAATAAATAACTTGAGTTATCCTAGCTAAAAATGCCTGCATTTAATATTTAGGATTTTAAATCACAATGCTCAAAAGTATAAACTGTAAAAAATTTTTTCCATTAATTACTAAAAAGATCTGTTGTCAAAAGTTTTTTTGGAATGTTCAAACAAAATCATTGCGAACCTTATTTTGGAAATCAAGAACTAATCAACAAAGATGATACATTTTTAACTCCAATTTCTTTTGATTACAAAGGTCATTAGAATTAAATTTTATTGTAAAAACTAGGGCAGACTAATTTAAATAATTTACAGCTTGTTGATGTAATCCCAATTTCTTTATTAATTTTAAATACTATCCCACTTTCTAAATAATATTCTGCAGTCCTAATAAAATTTGTAATTAATATAAAATAACATAAAATATGTAATAAATAAACAAAACTTTTAAGACAGTATACTTTATAGAAAATTTTTAACTAATAAAAGGTGAGATGTTACTCACAAATTGAGATCACATATTAAAATTTCAATACGGACTCAGTTTAAACTTTTATAATTCAGTTAATGATATCATTTACTGATTTGGTAATACTGTATATCAAAACCTTTGTGGAGTCTGTTACTTTTTTTCTTAGAAAAAAACTTACTTTTTTATTAATTCAATATATAATCTGCTTCTGTCTAATGTCAAAAAATAAAATAAGTATTTTTGAGTTTGGCCATTGATCTATTATATTGATAAATAAACTGATTTTCGACTGTAAATAGATCTTTTTTCATATTACTAAACTGAAAAAGAGAAGAAATTGACCAATTTAACATCAATAAATCTCTGGTGTCTCTTCTATAAAAAATATTCTTATCTTGCAGAATATTTATTTTTTAATCTATTTAAATTATTTGGTCATGGACAATCATATATATATATATGAAGTTAAAATTTTAACATGTGCTATGTAGGTCTTTTTCATTTGAAAAAGTGAAGAAGATATTTCAAAATGCATCTATAGATGGATCTGACTTCTGAATGAGATAGATTAGAGCTAAGGTGAAAAAATGAACTGATACAAACAAAAATTTGAAAAAAAAAAAATCAAATTGTATTAGAGTAAACAAAACTACAATTATTATCTAATTATTTAAATTAATGTCACAAATCTAATGCTTATATGTTTATGTCTATTTGTGTAGTATATGTAGGTATAATCAAATAATAATCACCAAGTATATTTAATTAGTAATTTAATTTTATGCTTTTTTAAAATAGAGAGTGATCAATTATCATTTCTGTGTAAAACGTTAGCTAGCGGAAGCTCAATTATTAATTAAATAATACTGATGTTTATCTCTTGATTTTAAATACATTCCGTATAAAAATATTATTTGCCATTCTATGAATATAAAAAAAAAAATATTACCAATCACGGAAGGGTTTCCATTTTTTTTCAGATTATATCTAAAATATGTAAATATATGTAATTTTTAATTAAATACAATTAACATTTAGAGAAACTAAAAAAAATTAATAAATTTAACATATATTCGTAATAAAAATGCAGTCAAAAGTATACATATGCATTTTTTTTTTATTAATGAGAATAGCTGATAAGAAAATTATTTTTTATTATTATTGATAAACCTAATCATATCTTTATATAAAAACAAATGATTGAGAGAAAGAAATTAAAATAAAAAACACAAGGTGAGCCTTGCTTATCACAGACAATCTCTGAAACGCAGATATATTACACACATCATATTTAGAGGGATTTTCAACACAGACTTTCAAACTCCTTTCAGCGATCTACTCCATCTTATATAATATAAACACATGGCTACATACATATGAAAAAGATACATGATCTCCAATATACATATTGCATGCTGAACCAACAACATCAGTTGGTACAGACCAATCTCTTCCACTCACATATATAATCAGGGCTAAAGAGTGGAGAAGACTGACACTTGTCCATTAAAGTTTGAAGATTTGTTATCTAAATGTAAACTGGGCACTGATTATATGTATGTGTGGGAAATGATGATCTGCTCCAACTGATGAGTGCTGGTTTAGCAAGAAATACATATATTGGAAATCATTTATCTTTTTCACATGTATATTGTCATGTGTATCGGTCATATAAGATGGAGTGGCTAGTTAAAAAAAGCTTGCAAATCTGGGTTCAAATCTTCTCTAATTACTCTAAAGTACAATATATATATATATATTGTAACGGGCACACACGCAGTTACATTATTTATTTTAAAAATTAGACATTGAAAAGTTCGCGAATAAAAACTTTTGTAAAAAATAAAAATTGAAAGTTAAAATCATGTAAACGTTATATATAAAAAATCGCACAGATGAAAAATTACTAAAAGAAAACTTTATTAAAAAAAAGAAAAAGTTTTAAGACTAAATTTTCAGCAAAACTTAAAAGATTTAAAGATAAAAATATATCTTTAAGAATATACAATAAATTAATTAATGCTATTGTAAAATGGAAATGATTATTTTAATTAGTCCAAGTAAATTAGCCTTTGGACATTTCAAAATGTATAAGTAAGGGTCAGATAGAAGAGAAAAAACAATAGAAACTAATAGCCAATAAAAGAAATCCCTCAGGAAACGGACCTCAGTGAAAGGTCATCATCATCATGATGTAATGTTGTGTTAATCCACAAAATTAATATAAAAATAAAAAGTTTGGAAATAAATTTCAGTGAAGAAAGATCTGGGAGAGAAGATAGAGATGTGACTATATGTGTTAGTGTGGAGAGAGTTGAAGGAGAAGGGATTGAAAAGATGCACTCTTCAATCCCTTCAGTTTTGCTAAAAGGAAAGAGAAATGACATCGTTTTTTCTATATTGAGGACCACAGCACATCGGGGAAATTAACACTGGCTCCAAATGGCAAGCAACTGCTAAGCATGAATTTTTAAAACAGTAAGAACTCTAACTAATGAACTTTAATTCTAAAAAAGAAACTTTTCCAGTATGTTAAAACCCTAAGAACATTAGTTAATTAATGAACACTAAGTATAACTTTCCCAGTATTTAAATTATTGCAATAGAAATTCCTATCTGACCAAACTTAATCAGTAATAATTGTTTTATTGAATGTATTATTATTTTTTGTAAATCATTTCCATTAATTTATTTTTTCTGTTCTTTTAAGTTTTTATTATGATTTTTTTTTCTTTTAAATAAATTATATAAATGTTAAATTTAAGTCGGGCATGAATAGCTGCATAGATTCGTAAAGTTATATTAGTTTAATTAAGGGAGGGTAAATCTTAGGTTATTTGTTTCATAGTTAAATTGGGCCAATGGATTGGATATATTGGTATAATTAATAAATGTAGTATGAGGTCCACTATGTGCAGGATCGCATTATATGCTGCCCACCCCCTTTTGCCTATGGAATGGGATAGTAAGACAGAAAATGCAGTCCCTTTCTATGGAGTTTTTTTATTGCTCTTCTCATCAGACAGATGTAGTATTCCTGTCTGGATGAGAGTCAATGTCTTCTATAACCATGCTGTTCAGATGTACATTCCTGACAGTATGATATTGGTGCTGTCGTATTCATGCTGCATTGAGTACATCGATATATCAGATAGATTGGCATTGGTTTGACTGTGAACTTTTGGCCTAAGATTAAATAAGGGATAGAATATTTTATTTTCAAATGCAATCTATGTAGTCTATTCATACTCAACACTTTAATAAAATATTAAATTCATGTGTACAAACTTCAAAAATAAAACTTAAAAATGTAATTAAATGCTAAAGTAAACATACTAAAATAATAATGCTAAATTTTATATATATGTTTAATAAATGTTTGTGTGTGTTATTATTGGCAGTGGCTTCTTTTATTTTTGTTAATATTGAAAAAAATATTTTAAGAATTATATTTTATAAATCTCTGCATCTCTCTGAGCTAGTGGCATTGGGCTGACAGTCGAAAAAAATATATACGTAAAAATTCAATTTTAACTTACATATCTGCCTACTCTATAAATTTTCTAGATTCAAATGGCCTAGTGTCACCCTGTATGGCAGATATGGTAAGATTCCCAAACCCCGATTGTTATAATATATATATAATACTTCTATTCAAATATTACACACATCACATACTTATCATTAGGTCTGGTGTGCTAATGTCTAGTGATTTTTAATCTCTTCCATAATTATTTTTCCTAAAAGAACTTCAAAATTTTGCTTAATTTATGTCATCAACTATGTGCAACATTGAATAAAAACCAGCCTAATAATAAAATCAATCAATACTAGAATTCTTTCGGGAATTTGTGAGTTAAAGAATTATGCACTCTTCATAAAAACTATATACAATTTCATTACAAAAAGTGAGGAAATTCAGTATTTTGCATCAATTCATGTGTATAATTTATTTAGTTATGCCCTGATCACTGAGGAGTAAATATTATTAATTGTAAAATCTCTCCATCATAGTTTCAAAATTATACACAGCAACCTAATTAAATAGAATGTTTATAACTGGCATTATGTTATATTGATAATGTATCCACTTTCATGTTCAATATAGTATATGCAAAATATATATACCTTATTTTATAAATTATTAAGTATAACATCAGTACATTAAAGTTTATATGCGTACTTAAATATAAGAAAAACTTTACATTTCACAAAATTTATTTTAATTGATTCGCACTTCTAAGTCATTAACCAACCCATTAAAAACTTATTGAAAGTATATTCCATATCTTTAGTCATATAGCAACTGAGATTTTGAGTGTTTATTTCTACATTAATTTTTGCAATTTTTTTAATCCAAACATTATAAATTTTCAGTAAACCGAACTGTGGTTTGAACAAAATAACCAATAGTTAATATAATGCAAATCTAAGAACCATGAAAATGGTATTATTGTTTTGATTCAGTTATAAAATCTAGACTTATATTTTGCAAAACATTTATATCACATCGTTATTCATGATTGAGAAATTAACTTATAAACTGTTCCTAAAATCTTTGTTTTTAAAAATGCAAATCAAATGAAAATTGCTTACACTTTTATTTAAACAAATTTTATGATATAATTTTGATATATTGCCATACTTGATAATTTAAGTAAAAGCAATGAAGGTCACATATTTTTCATGACTGTTGTGAAAATTTAGGTAAGTATAATACTTCTCAACTCTAAAACCACACAAAATTATTTAAATTTTTTCTAGCATTTTCTTTTTGTATGTGAAATAATGCAAAACTTAATATAAGGTGGAATGATTTGTGAGCATATGTAACTCAAAAATTTCTAATAGTTTCTAAGCTAACATATGACCACATTTTTGTTGGAAGAATCAGTTTCTGTTTACATTATAAAAATTATCCCTAAGACAATGAAGGAAATGCATTATTGATTGTTGTCATTGCGAAGATATGGTCTAGGATAAGATATATTGGAGCACTACATGTATATACAATATTGAATTACTTCAAATAAAAATGTTTGCAGCAGAATTTTACATATAACGTCTCAAATATTAAATAAATGAAATAATATACTAGGGTGTTCTAAATGTAAAATATTTGTGATTCACAGAATGGTTTATATAATCATTCAAAACTCATCTTTAATGTATAAATAATTTTATTATTTTTCTTAAATGGTTTTACTTAAATAAGAATATCTTGTTGGTTGGTATATTTATTCCTAAAGCTTTGTAATTACATATATTCTTTAAGTTAGAATAAAATATTAAAATTGAGATTTAACAGATTTAAACTTAAAAGAATTTGGTTTAAATTTGATACACAAGAAATAGCAGAAAAAGCAATAGGGTATAGTAATATATTAGGCAGTGACACAGTTTCTTAGTTATAGAAAAGCGGACAAAAACAATTTGAAATTTGGATATAAAATCTAAAAGTTGTTCTTAGAACTTTAATATGTTTTAAATAAGAGTACCAAAAGTGCAGTATGAGATTTTTTTTCCACTTTTAATTTAAAGTTATAATAACATTTTAAAGTAAAGGTTTAATAAATTTAAATTGAATATAATTTGTTGAATTTTTGTGTATTTTTAAAAAATCTCTACCAAAGTAATAGGGTCCAATAATATTTTAGGTATGTGACCTAGTTTCTTAAATATGGAAGAAAGGGGAGTTTTTGATATTTTGATATCAAATTTAAAAATTGTTTTTAAAATTTGATTATGTTTTAATTCCCACAATATTTTTAGTTTCACTTATGTTAGAATAAAAAAGTGAGTTTACAATTTAGTTTTGTTAAGCTTTTTTTTAATATATTTTTTTCAAATAAAAAAAAAAACGTCAAACACTTTTCAACAGAAAAGCAAGTTACTGAATGTTTATATATATATATATATATATATATATATATATATATATATATATATATATATATATATATATATATATATATATATATATATATATATATATATATATTGTGCCCTTTTCTATAGGTCAGTAATAGTTTATAACAGTCAATTGCTAAAAAAATTTAAATTTTAGAATATGTTCTTTTAATACATTAATTATAGTTTGTCGATTATATTTTTAAAGTACAATTTAAAGCTAAAGCAAGTACGTAGTATATAAAATTATAGCGAATTATTTAAAAATAGTTATGTAAAGCTTAAAATATTGTTTCATATGGTTGTAAAAGCTGTCCATATTAAATAACTCAGCTATAAATATTAAAAGTATATGTAAAAAGTTCGATTTTAATAGTTTAAAACTTGTAGTAATAAATGTTATATTTTAAATTTATAAAGTCATATTTAATAAGCAAAAATTAATATCGTACATTTTAAAAATAAACTTTATGATGGTGAGAATTGTATTTAATTCTATATTTTTAAAATTATTCTTCTAAATTTTTTATAATTATTTTATATAATATAATAAGTGTATCAATTTTATTAGTCTAGGCAGAGAAATAGATTGAAAATCGTCTGTCAAAGTTATTAGTCATGTGACTTGTATATTACATACTTTCTCACACATGCTTGTTTGAATTAATAACAAAGTTTAAAATATTTTAAAAGTTATATTATAGAATTGGATGGAATTGTCACCTAGCATAAAATAATAATAAATATTAAGTTAACTGTCATTATTGCATATTTAAATGATGTAATGTTTTAAATGATGTAATAAAGATGAATACATTCATAATATAAAAATTAAATATTTTATTTAAATAAAAATAGATAAAGGGAATAGGTTATTAAAATTATTTAAAAGTTATTTTAAATGTTTAAGTAATTTTAATAAAATAATAATTGAAGTAAAAGTGGAATTTTAAATAATATTTTTTAAAATTTTATTACATCATAATTTCTAATTTTGAAATTCAATTCTACTATAAACTAAAAATATGTAAATTTGTTCTCAAGCTAAAGTAAGAATTAACCAATAGGAATAGGTATTCTTACAGACTATAAATATGATTTGCACGGGGTTATTGGGGGAGATTAATAATGTATTGAAACCGAAGAAAGGTAAATTATAGCTATCAAAGAGATAGTATTTTAAAATTATTATTTTAGTCAATTTTAGCGCTCTCTCATAATTTATTTGCAAAAACTAATTAATATTTTAAAAGTAACTTGCAAAAAAGAGAGTGTAAACTAAAAAAATATTTTAATAATTTCGTTTAACATGCTTTGTTAAATTTTTTAAAGTTCCTTTATCAGTCGTATTTTATCTAAAAAAATTAATCTAAACTTCGCAATAAAAAATGGATATACTACGAAATAAAATGGATATAAATTATAATACTGTAAAAATGTTTGGAATATTTAGTGATACAGCTTTATTAATATTTCACCGGAGAACTGTTTGGTACATAAAAAAAAAAACACAGCTCGGACATTATATGGAGTCTAAAAAAAATGTATTGAAATGTATTATTTATAAGCTTATCCAAGATTTATTTTTAAATGGTAATAAGAAAATTATATATTGCATAAATTATTTTATATAATATGATATTCAAAGGAGTAAAATGTTATATCCTTTCTGAAGGTAACATTTTAAAAAAATTATTTTCAAGAATTAAAGAAAGAACCCAGGAAAATATGTTACAGAAGCGTTTTGGTATTAAAATATCCGTTCTTAGAATTATTTAAAAATGTATTTAGAAACAATTTATTTAAAAGTACTTGAAGGTTTTTTTATTTTAAAAGAGATTTATAAAAATACCAAATGAAAGTTTAAATGTATTAAGAAGGAAACTTATATAAAAAAGTGAACACATAGTTGAATAAAAGATGGATCCATGGAAATACAAATAGTATTTAAAAGTTCATCGAATATTTTTAAAGTTAAATTAGATGGATTGATGCATCGGATATGCAGAGAATATTGGTAGAGAAGATTAAGAAGCTTCACAGGATTAATTAATATTATGATTTAATAATTATCATCCTAAATACTAAAACTAAGGATTATTTTCTATAAATTTTACTAAATGGATTAATAATTAATTTTATTTTAAACTTTAACGTGCTTGGAGAACATTTTTTAAAAAACTCTAGAGAAAATAATAAGCATTTTGGACTTATTAGGAACTATCGTCAAGAAAATATGTAATTATAGTTTTGATTCCTTTTATTTTGTTAACCTAGTTTAAATTTAAATTTTTATATAAGATTAGGAAAAACATAAAAAACATTAATTTATTAATATTAAAATTTTATAATATAACAATCTAATATTTTAGCTAAAAATATTTTAATATAAAGTGTATGGGTGTGAATTTTTTTTTTATATCTGCAATGCTCAAGTGGATAAAGGAAGCCTACTGAACACGATGACTAGATAAAGGTTATTGGTAATAATAATAACTATTGATAATTTATAATGTATATATTTTTTTGTTTTCTTTAGATCATCCATAAATTGGAAGAATGAAGTGTAAAAGTTTTTTACTTATATGTACCGCATTTCATACAACATTTTAAAAAAACATTATGAGATAGGATTGATTTGAAAATATGCATACGATGATTTTTTTTTTTTTAGTGATATAATCCAACATAACAAATAATTATGTGATTCTTTTAAAATTTTCATGTTATTGGATATTCAAATATTGTCTAAGTAGATTGTATATGATTAGACATATAGAATAATGAAGTAAGCAGACTTTTCTTATGGAATCGTAAGATTGTTTAATAATTAATGAATTTTATTTATTGTTTTTGTAAATGCAGATAGTTATTTATCGATGTAAGATGTGGAAAATCTTGAGAAATAATGTTGAGATAGTGGCTTGGAAGTACTTAGTGAACAGGAAACCAAGATGATGTTTTAAGAAATAGGATGTTATAAGGAATGGAAATAATATTTAGTCTTTATGTGGTTATCAGCATAGTTAACATAGCCCTATGACTGATACACATTTTATTTGGACAGTGTTTATATTTCTTTAAATATTTGATGTTCTAATAAAGCTGAAGAAATAGCTTTAACATCATCCCTGTACTAGAGGATATTAGGCAGGTAAATGTCCTACCTCTTCGCACTGTGCCATGATTTTGAGATATGTTAAGAGTAATACTCTAGCTTTCTTCCTTAATCCTATGCATCTGTTTTCGCTATCTTTATTTCATGTAACTGCATCGTTTAGTAAGATATGTTTAAGAGAAATGATAAATAATTTAGAACTTAGGTTATGCTTTCGTTTTGTATAAGATTGGTTTATTTGCTTAGAAGGAATAGGACATTATAACTTAAAATTGAAGATCCAAAGTATCCTAAGGAAAGAAAAGAATCATAGAATATATTTTGAATTTTATTTCGGAAATGAAATATAAATTTTTTAAAATAAAGTATCTAAACAAAGATATTTTCTTTAAAGTGATAAAAATTTTAAATGCTTTAGTATTATTTTTTTAAGAGAAAAATAAGTATTGCATATTTTAAAATACAATAGTACAAAGTAAATTATGTAAACAATATGCATAGTATATTTTTTGTTTATTGATTAACAGAAATATATTGATGATTACACTTATATCATACTAAAGTAAGGCTTAAAGAAGAATATATTATGATTAGTAAACATTGTGTGATAAATATTAAAATCTAGTACTGAATTTTTGGATAATATTTTTGTGTAACATCTTTGACTTTGCAAGATGAATTTTTTTTTAATATTTTGAGAAATCCATACTCATTATAAAATTTTGTTTTCTATAGAATGTTTTTCTAAGTATGAATTTTTTAAAATAAGATAGTCTAATAATATTAAGGATAAAATGCTGTTGCTAATAAAGTAGATAAATATATTTGTAATAAGTTAACCATAATGAGAAACCAAATAGTAACATTTTTTTAAATTTTGTCCTAAATCTAAATAAAGATATGATTGAAATATAAATTATTTTTTTTATAACCCGGTAGATCAAACTGTAAAGTAAAAAAGTTAAGGATATCCACTGTAAATAGTGTAAATAAATTGTTTATTTATTTGTTGTTAGTAATAAACTTTGTTAAATTTTGTTATTTCAAAAGTTTTGTGTCTGAGTTATTTATTTCTCCACATCGCTGCATGAAATCACGATATATGCATAATAATTGAAACAAATATATAATTTTGCACAAAAAGATAAATAGAGAATTTAAGAATTTTAAATATTTTATTGGTATTCATTATGATTAAATAATTATAATTTTACATTGTTTTATTGGTCATAAATCAGTTATCACAATATTATATTAAATTATATGCTATCAGTTGCCACACATATTTTGTTTGTCAGACTATTAAAATGCTACCACGTATTTATTATATCATTACATAAAGATATAAGATCATATTATATTATTTCATTATTTTATTATGGTAATAAAATTATAGTAAAAAGAAAAGATATCCAGTAGTAATTAAACAATGAAGAATATTATTATTATTATTATTATTATTATTATTATTATTATTATTATTATTATTATTATTATTATTATTATTTATTATTATTATTAGTTCAGTGTAGTAGATTATGACATAAAATCCCTTCTCATATTTGACTACCGTATTTTAAAATTAACTTAGAATAAACTTTATGAACCTGAGATTATTTTATTTGAGCTAGATTATTATTAAATAGAAGATTAAGATTTAATTATTGGTTTAATCTTAGTGAATAGAAATTATTAAAGTCGTAAGAATACTATGAGTTTGTTATTTGAAATAGTAATAAGGGGGGGGGGTAGTGTTCTTATGCCATTGAGGTAATATCCTGTAGGATATTGGCTCAATGTAATCTATCTTGTCACCTGTATTTTCTCTTCAAGTCTCATGAAAATATTAAATATTTATTTAATTTATTTTATAAACTGAACCTTATTCGTATTTTAAATTTGAACTAGTGAAATATTTTAATTTTAATGCTGAATATTTTAGTTATTAATTATTAACTGATATAGAACCCGTTTTATTTTATATCGTATACTATTCTGAAGTGAGGATGCACGAGTTGAATATATATATATAATTATGTATACATAATAAATATGATATATACATAAGGAATGGACATATTAATTTATTGCACAAATATCTAGTGATATTATGGAATATATAGGGTTAAATATGGGGAGATGGGAAATCATTATCCCCATACAATCAGCACAGCCATATTTAAAAAATGAGCATAAATATCAAATAGAGTTATGCTAATAATAAGTTCACCCAACATTAAAGAAAAGTAATCAAATCATCCATCATCAAGAACAATGAACACAAACCTTGTGACTGGACTTAGAGAGATACATTATAAACCAAGCTACTTATCTTGCCACTCCCAAACTCAAAGCAAAATATAACACAATAATTTAAATGCACTTATCTATATGCTAATCTATCACTCATAATAAAAAAATATATGCTGGAATACAGAAACATGTTGATCATCATCAATGCACTGGCCGTATAGTACTCCTAATGTACTATCCAATTAACAATTTCTACTGAAAAACAAAATGCAGAAAATGGACTTTATATGTGATACCTTTGAATTATTCAGAGTTATCATCTGAATGTACAATCATAAACATAAATACCTACATTCATATAACTAACTGTATGCTTTAATCTACCTCAGAAAGCAAGAACTATATAAACTGTTACTATGAGAAAGACATAATAAACTGTTACTACGAAAAAATGATAAGTAAAAAAACCGGTTATTCTAATTACTTTTAAAATTACAGGGATAAATTGAAAACAATCCTTCAAATTCTAAACTGTATTGAAATCAAGTCACCCACACTGCCAACTCATGTAACCAATAGCTGAAAAAATAAAAAAAAAATAATAGTAGAATCTTTTTATAAACAATTATTCAATAAATTAACTTGTTAAGAATAATAAAAAATAAAATGATAATACGATAATTTAAATTAATACATTCTTGTATAGTTTCATATAAAAAAGTAACCAGTTGATTTTATTCCTTAAATTAATTAACTTTTGGTTTCATTAAATTATTATTTTTTAAATAAGAAAATTTTTAAAAGCAGCTTTTCAATCAGAGATGAGTATTTTAAATTAGCTTAACTCTTTTGTATATACTTTGGGGGTGGGGGGTGGTGATATAAAACAAAGAAAATTGATGCACATGACTTCACACATGTAAAAAAGATAAATGATCTCCAATATATGGATTTTGTGATAAACTAGCACTCATCAGTTGGTTTAGATCATCATCTTCTCTCTCTCTCTCTCTCTCTCTCTCTCTCTCTCTCTATATATATATATATATATATATATATATATATATATATATATATATATATATATATATATATATATATATATATATATATATATATATATATATATATATAATGAGTGCTCAGTTTATATTAAGGTAGAAAATCTTAAAACTTTAATGAACAGGTTACAATCTTCTCCACTCTAACCTCTTCATCCAGCCATATTCTTCAAAAACTGATAACAACAATATTGGCTTCAACAATGACTTTGAAAATTACATCAACAGATTTTTAATAATATGGATGGCTATAAACTTGAAGAGTGGAGAAGTTTGAAGCCTGTTCAGTAAAATCGAAGATTTGTTATCTCAATATAAATACTGATTATGGATATGTGAAAGATGATGATCTGAACCAACTGATGAGTGCTGGTTCATCATGAACTGCATATATTTTAGATCATTTATCTTATATATGGTCATGTTATTGGTTATATATAATAAATTGGATAGCTGAAGGGGACTTCAAAATCGGTGTTTAAATTCTCTCTAATTAAATCTAAAGTTCAGTATATACATTACATTTGTATTCAAATAATACAAAGAAATAAAACATGTTTCAAAAAATTGTTGTGTATAAATTATAAAAATTAAATTACCTAAAAACTCTTATAATTTTGGAAATGAAAAATCAAATGAATAATTAAAAAAGACATGTTTCCTAAGAAAATGTTACTTTACTAAAATTATTCATTCTTATTACTTATTGTTCTATAATTTTTTTTCATCTCTAAATGAAAGTATAATGTATACATGACATTCTTTTAACATGGTTTTTTTAATGCTTCTTTGGTACTTCTATTTCTCAGTTTCCATGTTGGTTTACGTCTTGTAGGCTTCTACACAATGCACACTATTAATATGGTGCTTTTTGGTTTGCAGTATTTTCAGTTTTACCCAGAATGAATTTGTTCATTTTTACAATAGAAAAATTTTCAAGCTAACAGACAGAAATAATTTCTTCATTTTTCTTTTTAATAATTTTCCAGATCTGACTAACATGTAGAGATACTCCTGTTTTTGGTTAGCAGATTATTCCAGGAGCATTTTTGTCCTTTAAATTCTCTTCAGTTAAGCAGATCACATGGGGGAAGAAATAGCTGTATATAAACTTAGCACATAGTTATCTTCATCATAGAAAACATTGTCACTAAACTCATTGTGTACTCTACACAGTTAAATTATACTGCTGTATTTTTCAACAGCTTGATTAGAACTTTTTTATTTACTATTTTCTTCCAAATCTGGCTTAGTAGTGATGGTCTTTTTTGACAACTTGATCAATGATGCTTGCTTCCTACAAGATTCTATAGTCAAATAATTTATTTGCACTACTATTTTAGTACCAAATGTGTCTTCCACCAATCATAAACCTATTTCCAACATAACAAAATTTCATAATGACTAATTAGACCAACTTTTTACAAACACAGTTGTTTAATTATTTTCCTTCATTAACATTGACATTGAAAAACAAGTCAAAAACTTAAATTAGAATCAGTTTTTTGACATTCCCTTTTAATTAAAGTAATTTTTTTATGCCAAATAAAAACAAGATAATCAGATTAAATACACAGACTTTCCTTTTGGAGATAGATAAAAAATAAATAAAGCAAAAAACAACTCTGATTAATTAAAGTAAAATTTTAACAAAATGTTAATTACATACTTTCGTTTCTTTTTGAAAATATGACTAAACATAAACATTTATCGATCTTCTTTTGAAAATCAAAATTAATACTGGTAAATAGACAAAATTATTAAAGAGAGAGACTATTTATCTAATTTTTATTATTATATTTCTTTTTACAAACTTTTGTAAATTATAATACATTTTAAATATTAAAATTATGCCTACAATGTATAAAAATTCTCATATTATCATGTGATACATAAAATATTTAAATAACTTAAATGACATTGTTATTATTAAAACACATATGTGGGGAAATTAAATATTATTTCCCTTGAATTAAATTATTCTAAATTAAATGAACATGCTGTCAATTATCTATTTACTTTTCAATACAGTGATGTAGCCACCTGACTACATTATCTCCACCTAATGTGGGAAAGAAAATTGAGCTGAAACTTTCTTTGATACTTTAGTTTAATTCAATGAATTTTCTTTTACAGTTAAAAGAAAAAAGGAAATTTAATACAATTTATGCTCAGCTGTTTATGAATATTTCTACAGACTTAGAAACTAGGACTCAATAAAAGTAATTCCTCTAGTCTGCAAATTATTAGAGATTGAGTTTCCTGTCAATTTATTTCACTCTAATTGAACTAAGCTAGGTGGTGACCTGTTCAAAGTTTCTTTGCTCTCTGGACTCTCATTAATTTTTCCTTTCATCAATACTTCCTCCTGTTAATTATCTTAATTCTTTCATTAGTCCTATTTTTTATATTAAATTTATCTCTCATTTTTGGAAATTTGTTATATTGAAGGTTGGAAAATTGAAAATCTCTCTTTGTTAATGTATCATATGTTTGTTGCCTAATCATTTCCAGATGATCTGCTCAATATTTTTTTGGCATAATATAAAATTAACTGGATTAACTTTTATAAGGTATCCCCTTTCTTTCCTATTATTGGACCATTTAATAAAGAATCAGCTGTCAATACTTTTATCTGAAATATCTGGTCTTGTAAAAACTAAGTATAACTCTCTCTTGTATCTACTTTGTCTATCTCATAAAATTTGATTCTATACTTTTTCTATGATCTTTTCTTTCCTTCTAATTGCTTTCTCATTCTCTTCTTTTCATTTTTAGTCTATTAATATATTATTTTCATAAATTTTAATTCATTTTCACTATTTCCCTCCAATTGTTTCATTGCATTTATCATCCTCAATATTAATATTTATTTCAATGAAGAATCCATTATTTCCCATTATAACGTTTTGTATCAGTTTCCATTTTTTGTTCATCACATTTTTTTGTGTTTTCATCCAAATGATCATTCATGGCAAAGACACCAACTTTATTAGTAATGGTTTTAACATCCATGCTATATTTATTTGTAGCATTTTCATCAATATATTATAATGATTGGGAAGAAAAGGAGTCTTAATGTATCTGCACTACAGGGTGCCACTAGGCATTGGAACCTAGAAAATTTATATAGTAGGCAGATACGTAAGTTAAAAAAAATAAAAAAATAATTTTATATTGGTTGATTCCGACCATTAGTCCACTGTCACTAGCTCAGCAGAGTAGCAGAGATTTATATTTATAAATTCTTATCTAAGACTATTTTTAATATTAAAAAAAAAATAAGCCACTGCCAGTAATTAATACACAAACAACATTTATTTATGCACATATATAATCATTTTAGAATTTAAGGAATAACATTTATTATTTAGATTTTAATATTAACTTTTAATTTAAATTATTATTTTAAGATTTTAAATCATCCACACAGATGAAATTTATATCTATTTTAAGATTGTTGAGTATGAATGAACTACATAGATTTACATTTGAAAAGAAAATATTCTATCCCTTATTTAACCTTAGGCCAAAAAATTCGCAGTCAAACCGGCGTCAATCCATCTGATACATTGATGTATTCAATGTAGCATGAAAATACAACAGCACTAAATACTATACTGTCAGGAATGTACATCTGAACAGTATAGTTAGAGAAGACATTGACTCTTGTCCAATACAGGAATGTTACATCTGTATGGCAAAAAGAACAATAAAATAAAAACTCCATAGGAAGGGACTGTGTTTCATCTGACTATCTCTTCCATAGGCAAAATGGAGTTGTGCAGCATATACAGTAATTCTGCACGTAGTGAACCTCATACTACATCTACTAATTACACTGATATATCCAATCCATTGATCCAATTTAACTATGAAACAAATAACCTAAGTTTACTCTCCCCTAATTAATTAATATAACTTTACAAATCTATATAGCCATTTATGCCTGACTTAAATTTAACATTTATATAAATTTGCACAGATGATTTTATAAAAGTTTGTTGTTTAATGTTGAGCATAGATCGACTACACAGATTGCGTGCTCAAAAACATTTCAACATAAACAATCAAAATATAAAGTCATTGATGTAATTGCAGAGGAAATTCACTAGAAACCCAATGGCATTCATCATAAGATGCTGCATTGACACCAATAACTAAAATGACATCCGAATAAATACATTTTAGATATTCAACATAAGATATCATTATTTACTGAATGTCTATATATTTTAATTATATATGAAAACAAAAATGTAATTAAACGTGAACGAATCTATGCAAGCATCTATGCCCAACTTAAATTTAATGCATTTAATAATTTCTACAATAAATATTAATAAAAATAAAAAACAAATAGAAATGATTTTTGGCAAACTTAAATAAAAAAAAAAAAATTAAACAATAATTGATTTGGAAAAGTCAGATTGTAGTTCATTTTACAAAAATTAGATTTAGCTTGTTTATTCAGTTGTTAAATCTTGATGAAAGTTCTTAATTACTTTAAATTTTAAAATTGTTCATTTCAATTGCTTACATTAGAAGAGTCATGGTTCTTGGAGCCAATTCCCATGATGTCCTCATTGGAAGACTGGTCTGTTGTTTATACCATAGTTCTCAATCCAGAGACTGCCTTAGCTGGTTCAATCCTGTTTTTCAGTCATTTTATTTGAAATAAGTGAGAGAGAGTGATAAGTGCATCTTATCACGCTTCTCACAAAATCAAGCTGGAACTGTCTGGCACTGTCCTTAATTTCAATATTTTTTCTTTTTATATCATCCTCTGGATTCAACGAGCAAAACGTCACTAATCCATCATTTTCATTAGGGTCCGAGCTGAGGCTTGGTGCTTCCATTGGTCAAGCTAATTCTCTTTATTCTCTTATCTATATCTTATCCTCTGATTTTTTAATTATATAAGAGCCCCAAGGGCTAGTTTGCTTTTCAATTAATTTATAACACAATCATTTCCATTTGCAAAAAAATATTTTATCTTTTTCTTATACTTTTTTCTAAAAAAGTACGTTCAAATACTTATTTTTTTTTCTTTATTTTAAAAAAAATATTTTTAAAGTTTTGCATCTGTGCAAATATATATATATTGAACAACTCTTTAATTTTTTTTAGCTTTTAGTTTTTAATAAATTTATTTTTATTTGTGAACTTAAAGTTTTTTATTTTAAATTAATGTAATGGCATATTTATATATCGTTACAATATTATATTTTCCTCATTTGTTTGAGTTATATTACCACTATTTTCACGAACATTTTGGCTCATTTTTATATTTTCCTTTTATTAATTGCTTTTCATAATCTATCTTTTCTTCTCTGATATATTCCATCCATTTTTTCTTAGTATCATTTCATGTTTTTAAACATTTCTTTTGTTTGTTTCTCTTTCTTTTTATTATCCTCTTCTCTTTGGTCCATTTTTCTTTTTGTTATCTTATCTCTTTTCTCTTTTTAGTATCATCTTCTCTTTGTTTTTATCTTTTATTATCTTCTCTTTGTTAACCTTTTTTATTATTCTATTCTCTTTGTCTATTTGTCTTCTTTAATTTTTGTAAGCATTTGCAACATTTGGGTTAATATGCTTATGACTTCTGTTTTCTGGAAATCTTCATTTCTGACTGGACTCCATCTTTTTCAATTTTGCTCTTGTCAGCATATATATTTATGTAATAAAACTTTTATTTCTAAAAAAAAACTGTGTTAAATTATTTTTATTTATAGGAAATATAAATACTAACTTTTTAATTAATGCCTTATAAAGTAAGCTTCACATCACCTCCCCTTTCATGCAAAGTTTTGTTTTAATCAATACTACTACTATTACTATTACCCATAATCTGACTATGTTTAGACTTTAGTGTTTCTTTAATTTAATTTATTCCCCTGCTCATTCTCCATTTCTATCCTGTTCATGTGTGTGACTGATTTTCTTATTCACTAATATTTTTTTATTTTTACTTAGAGTACATATGCCTATATAAAAACAAATTCATATATAAAACAATTTTTCAATCAGAGTTTTTTTAAAACTCTTTCCAGAGACCTGACAAACACCTGACAGTAAATAAATGAATAGTGAGCATAGTGACATAAAATCCAGAGCTAGATACAGAATCTAGCCACTGGATTATAAATACACATTGAAGCATGACAACCAGAATGTCTACCTCAATTTACACATTACAAAAAATCTACAATTACACACTACAAAAAACCTGCAACCTAAAATAGAAATATAAAGATAAAATTCTTTACAAAGATCTGTTCTTTTGAGTCTTAGGTGTTGATGAATATAATACCATGCCTGCACCCTTGAATCTTAGAGGCTGATAAATATAAAATTTTAAAACTATGTTTTGTTCCTTTGAGTCTTAGAGTCTAAGATTCATGGCAGGACTAAGTTAAGTGACTATGATATACCACTGGAAACACTAAAAATTAAATGTCGATTGCATAGTCTTGAGATAGAACATTCCCTGGAATTACATGAAAACATTGCATCCCCAAGCCAATGACAAAACTCTCCACCCATTATCTGTAGTGAAAGTACAGTTAAACAAACTCTAACAATCCAAAATTTAATACATTTTCCAAAAATCATACTTTGATTTTCTATTTTATTTTAAACATGAATTCCTTAAATATACATTAATCATTATTTATAATTTATAATCAAATTATAACTAAATCATGATCTATACTCTTGTCACATTGCAAAGTAATACATTTTAAAATTACTCCTGTATTAAAGTACAGAGTTTGATTTTCTGGTGTAATTTTTAAGATTCAAGTAATGTATAGGGTCAAATATGCATAGATGGACAAAACATCATCATCCCCCCAAAATCATCACAATCATATTCAAACAAGTGTATATACAAGCATGAGAATCAAATAGATGATCATGAGAGTCAGCATGGATTAACCTATAAGTAGTTATACTAATAAGTTATACTTATAATTTACCTAACATTAAACAAAAGCAATCAAATCATACACCATAAGGAACATTATAAACAGGCTACTTAAATAGCCACCACCAAAATCAGGCAGAATATAACACAATACTCTGGATGCAGCACCTAAATGCTAATCTTTTCTTGTAATAAAACATTATATAGGGCATAGAAACATGCTGATTATCATCAATGTTATGGCCACATAGTACTGTTACTGCACTGGTAATCTAGAAACTTAATTTCTAATGAAAAACAAAGTACAGTGAATTGACTTTATAGTTGTTATATTTGTGCCATCCTGAGTTAACATCAGGATATCCAAACACAAACATAATCCTTATATCTATGCAACTAATATTTATGTTCTGATGTAGCTCAGGCTCTAGGTACTGTTAATGTGAGAAAGACAAATAAATTTAACTGTTTATTGTCATTTACTTTAAAGTACTTTTACTGGGATAATTTGAAAACAATATCCCAAATTCAAAGCTGTATTCAAATCAGGTCACATATTCTGCCCATTTATGTAACAGACAGCTGGAGGAATAAAGTATTTAACACTAGATAAGTTTTATAATCAATTATTTAATATTGGAATACAAGTATAATTTATATAGTTGGAGATAAGATGCAATTGTAGAGGATTTGAATATACAATTTCTAGTTCTGTTCAACTATTCACTCTATTTTATACAACCAAGACACATGACCACATAAAGTGAAAAAGATAAATGATCACCAATATATGTAATTTGTGCTGAACCAGTACCCATCAATTGGTTCAGATCATCATCTCCCACACATAATAATCAGTGGTTAGTTTATATTAAGATAGAAAATCTTCACACTTTAATGAACTCCACTCTACAAATCTTCAGCCATCCATACCATTAAAAATCTAATAATAGGATGCCCAAACTGTTTGCTGATGCTAATATTGTCATGGATATTTTGACTTTAAATCATTCTGACTCCCTATATATAGGATCTTGCCCATTTAAATAGAACAGGGATGGTTCAGCATTATATATATATATATATATATATATATATATATATATATAAAATAATAGTCACCAATATATATATATATATATATATATATATTGGTGACTATTATTTTCACATGTGTGTGTGGTCAAATATATTGGTAGTATAAGATAGAATAAATAGATGAATAAAACATGAAAGTTTGTGTTCAAACCCTTATAATGACATGTAAATTCCAAGTATATAAATTATACTTGCATTCAAAATTACAGATTAAACCTGTATCCTATTTATCCATCTTCTGTCTATTTAAGTGGACAAGGTCCTATACATGAGGGGCCAGAGTGACTTAATGTCAACATGGGCATACCAATAATATTGGTATCAGCAAGGGATTTGAGCATTCCATCATTTGATTTTCAATGGTATTAATGGCTGAAATGTTGTAGGGTTGAATATTGAAGTTTGAATATTTTCTCTGTTAATATAAACCAAGCACTGATTATATACGTGTGTGAGAAATGATGATCTGGATGAACTGATGAGTGTTGGTTCAGCATGAAATACATATACTGGAAATCATTTACATTTTCACGTGTGTAATCATGTGTATGGTGGTATGAGATAGTGGAGCTTGAATGTCTGTGTACAAATCCCTATAATTAAGCAATTATTTAATAAATTATTATGTTGATATAAACAATTAAAAAACGATATGATAACATGATAATTTAAATTTATATATTCTTATCAAAATTATAGTTTCAAATTAAAAAAAATTAAGCAGCGGTTTTTATCTTAAATTAATTAACTTTTGCTTTCATTCAGAAATAATAGCACTTTAAATTAGCCCAACATTTTTGTATAAAATTTTGGAGGGGAGAAAGATAATATAAAACAAAGAAAAAAAACATGTTTCACAAGAAATTGTTAAATACCATGTAATAAAAATAAAATTAAAAATTCTTTTATAATTTTGAAAAGCAAAAATGAAATGAATAATGAAAAAAACATATTTCACAAGAAAATGCTACCCTACTAAAATTATTCATTCTATCACTTATTATTTTATATATTTTTTAAAATTTTTAAATGAAAGTATAATGTGAACATTAAAATACCCTTTACCATGGTTGTATTTTTTTTTTGAGTCTTTCTTTGGCACTTGTATTTTCAAGTTCCATGTTGGTGTTCCTGTTGAAGGTTTTTACACAATATAGGGTGTTAATTTGTCTTTTTTTATTTTGTAGCATTTTCAAATTTAGCCAGAATGTTCCAAGTATGGCTAACACATAGACACACTCACACTCTTGTTTGTAGACAATGTTGTAAATTACTTTATGGACATTTATTTTCACCTTTAAATTTTCTTCAGTGAAGCAGGTTACATGGAGAAAGATGTTTAGTTTTTAGTCAAACTTAGCACATGGCTGTCTTCATCTTAAAAAATATTTTTATAACTAAACTCTTAATGTGCTCTAGGCATCTAAATTCTTTTGCTGTCTTGTTCAATAGCTTGATTAAATCATTTTCTCCTACTGAATTCTTCAACATATGGCTTAGAATTGATTGTCCTCTTTAACAGCTGGGTCAAGAGTGCTTGATTTTTACAAGACCTGAGTCAACTGATTTACTCACACCAATACTTTTTGGATAAATCCTGCTTCCCACATATCACACTCCTACCTTCTTCATGACCGAATTTAGTAATAACCAATTTGGTCATTTTTTGCATACACAATTATTCAACTATTTTCTTCCTTCAAGGCAAAAACTTAAATTAGAACCAGTTCTTTTGACATTTTTTTTAATTAAAATTTTTCTTTCTAGACAAAAGAAAACAAAATAATCAGATTAATTAGACTTATTTTGGAGAAAAAAATAAAGAAAGAAATTAAAACAATTCTGATTTTTAAAGTAAAAATTTAACAAAATGTTAAAATCATACTTTCTCTTTTTTTTTTTTTAAAAAAAAATATTACTAAAGATAAAAAAATATTTGCCTTATTTATCTTAAATGTTAAGATTAAAAATTATTAAATAATTTATTGAAGAGAAAAAAACTTTTTTTTCTCAGTACTGTTCAAACTCAAAATTGATATTGGTAAATAGACAAATTTATTAAAGTGAGAGAACAAAAGAAACTGTTTTCTGATTTTTTTATAATCATTTCTCTCTTTTATAAGCATTTATAAATTATAATACATTTCAAATATTAAAATTATGTTTAAAAGATATAAAAATTCTCTTACTATCATGTAATACATAAAACTTTTAAATTACTTGAATGTCTATTATTATTATTATTATTATTATTATTATTATTATTATTATTATTATTATTATTATTATTATTATTATTATTATTATTATTATTATTATTATTATTATTATTATTATTATTATTATTATTATTATTATTATTATTATTATTATTATTATTATTATTATTATTATTATTATTATTATTATTATTTAATATCAATAATTATGTGCTTATATCGCTTGTTAAAGATGTTATATATATTATTAAATTTATTTAATGCTGTGTGTGGTTGGAGTATTCAAATTTATGTTAATTAGATGTTTTGGTATTTTATTTAAAATATTGTTTTAATTAGTTTGTCCATCTTTTTGAAATGGCAAAACAGGTGTCTTTTTTATTGATTGATTGGGTGTCATTATTTATGAAATATACCTCCTTTATTTTGTGCCTATAGTTGTTACTCTCTTTGCACACTATTCTGGGGTTGGTGGGTTCAAATCTGTGTCCAGTAGCTTTTTCATGTTCCACGAATGCTGATGTAGACTCCTTAATGTTCAGTGCCCTTTTATACATATATGTGCTGGGATGCTCTGTTTTTAATGGTAGTTTTTGTTTCCCCTTAATATGAGGCTCTGGATCTGGCCTGAGGGCATTGTATCTGGTACATCACTTGAGACACTAGTTTGGGATCAAGTTTATCTTTTGAATTGTTTATTAGTCTATTGGGGTTGGCTGGAGTGTGGAAACTAATAATAAATTCTTTTGACAATGTTTTATTTAGATGTTTGGCAATGTTGAGTATATATGGTATAGTTATTCATGCTTTTTTATCTCTGATTCTGCCTTGCTGGTTTATTTTTGCTTGGAACTGTGCTATTCTTTTAGTTATGTGTCTATATTTGTAGCCAACAGATATTAGTTCTCTAATGTATTTTAATATGTTATCTCTTTTGTCTGAATTACATTTACATAAGTAATCATTTCTATGTAGAAACAAATTCAGTCCCACATATTTATGTGAGTTGGGAACTATTGCACTCTGATGCATGTATCCTCTAATTTTTAGAGGTTTGATGGTCATGCGGTACATTAATTGTTTATCTTCTCTTTGTATGTTTAGTCCAGATATTTTAGATGGTGTTGATCATTTTCCCATTTGGTATTTAGTGTGAGTTTAGACATCTGCTGTAATTCTTTGGTGATGTTTAAGATTGTACTCCTTTTAGCAGCAATAAACATGTCATCCACATATCTAAGATATAGTATTGTGGGGTTATCTGCTTGTATAATTGGTATTACTTGTTTCTCATGGTAATTTAAGAAGATGCTTGACATTATGCAACTAATTGCTATGCCCATTGGCCATCCCTGCTTCATTTTATACCATTTTCCTTCAAAAATAGTGTGAATATTTTCATTCATCCATTATTATTATTATTATTATTATTATTATTATTATTATTATTATTATTATTATTATTACTATTACTATTATTATTATTATTATTATTATTATTATTATTACTAAAACACATGTGGAAAAATTAAATATTATTTCTTCATGAATTAAATCATTCTAAATTAAAAGAGCATATTGTCATATATATAAATTATTAATCAATGTCTATATTCCAATTATATATATATATATATATATAATTATATATATATATATATATATATATATATATATATATATAATTATTCAAAACAATACAATAATTAATACAGTAAAAATATTTTAAAAACAAATATATACCATAATTTAATAGAAGTACTTTTCACAATCTATCTAGTCATTATCAACTAGATTCAAATTGTATTACAAAAAACTGTTACAAATGTATACAAAAAGACATCATACATCAATTTTCCCACAATTCATTAATTTTTATATTAGCAGCCTGTCTATTTATCAAATGTTGCTTTCCATTTTTTATTAACATAGTTTCTTAATTTTATGTTTATTATTATTTCTTTCAATACACAAAATCTCAACTTTATTAAAATCAAAACTATAATTACATGTTACATTATAATCAAAAAATACTGAAGGTGATACATAATCATTTCTAACATTCTCTTGCCCTGATTTTTGTACTCATTTATATAACAACCAATGCTTCTTTGATCTTTTCTCCAATGTATACCGAGATTCACCTATATATGCCTTTCCACAAATACACAGCTATTTATATATTGCACAATTTTGATTTAAAATATTACATCTATTTTTTGAATTATTTATCAATCTATTTAAATCAGGAGTAGTATAAAATGCAACTCAACATATATTTTTATATATCTGTTTTATAAATTTCACTTGTTCATTACAAATAAATGGTACTGATATCCAAGTATATTTTATTTTATCAATATCTATAGCACTTAAAATATTACCATTATTATTAAACTTAGTAAGAATATTATAAATTAATTTATGATTATATCCAATATTTAATAAATCCATAGCAAATACATTTATGTTACTTATTTTATCAGAATTATATTTACATAACTTATTATTCCTAAATAAAAAAGATTTTAAACTAGATCATTTATGTACTATTGGCACATTTGAATACCAAGAAATATATCATAGTTTTTCAATATCTTTTATTACCATACAATAATCTAATTTATTTTTATTACGAGTAACTTTTATATCCAAATATTGAATTGACATTTTTTCTTCAAAAGATTTACTCCATTTTAAATCTTTCAAACTATTTAATTCATTAAATAACAAATTTATAACATCTAAACTTCCACAAACAAAAACATCATCAACATATCTATAATAAATTTTAATACCATGGCAATATATGTTATTATTAAGAATTATATCTTCATATCTTGATATTACAAAACTCCATATTTGTGAAACTACAGAAAGACACATAGGCCAACCATTATCCATTTTATAACAATTTTCATTAAACATAGCATATATATTTTTATCAATAAAATATAACACATCATTTAAAAATTTTACTTTCTTAACATCAACATTTTTTAACATCAAACCATCTAAGATAATTTTTATAGATTTTAATCTATCTATTGAACCATACATCTCACATATATCAAATGTACAAATACTATCATTTTCATTAATATTATGAATTTTCTTTACAAAATCAAATTATGAACTAATAGTATACTTTCCACATCCAAGAAATCTTTTAATAATGTTTCTATAAATCTACAAGTTTCACAATAAAATGATTCACTAAAGTCAATCATTAATCTTAAAGGTTTATCTTGTTTATGCAATTTAATATTCAAAAAATCCTAGGACAAATTGCAGCAGATGGATAAAGATGATAGTATGTATGAACATCTATATATTTATTCTTTTTAGCTTTTTTAAAAATATCATCAATAAACTTTACATGTAAATTTTCAATGTTTATTTTTCCAACTTTTTAAATTTGAGCTTTTCCATTTGAATTAAAACTTTATCATAGTAATCAAGTTTTGACTTAAGACATAATTTCAAACTTTTATCTTCTTGCAAACAAACAAGATCGTTATCAGGAATAAACTTTTTAAATCTCTATATATGCAAATTCCAATTGCAATTAACTCTGTTTTTAAATTTTTTAACATTAACTTTTTGTATTAATTCATTTGATACTTCAGGAGAACATTTAATTACACTAAAAGAATGTTCAACAGCAGCTTTTAACTCCAAATTAACTTCTTATCAAAACAGATCCATAATATCTATTTATTGTATCCAGTATCACTGGTCCCTTTTCTAAAAAAATCAATCCTGACCTCCCCCTTTCACAATCTTAGATCGATCTCCATGTCACCAGTCATAATTAACATCATGGAATCCTTTTTAAAAGGCAATATCCAACCTATCATACTGCCACATATCTCAAAGTTCCAATTTGCCAAGAAAGGCAGCTCCATACCTGAAGCACTAACTTTATTAAGGATGCTAATCAAAGACATCAGAAGTCACAGAAAAGCTGCCTCCATTGTGGTTCAGCTTGACATAGAAGCAGCTTTCGACTCTGTACCTGTTGACAACCTCTTACACATTCTTGAACACTTTAATATTCCCACACCTATCATGTATGTCTTAGCCAATCTACTAGTAAATAGACATATATATATATATATATATATATATATATATTGATTGTAATATATATATATATATATATATATATATATATATATATTACAATCAATGGCAAGATCACACCAGAATTTACTCCATGCAACTCCATACCACAACTATCCCCTCTCAGCTCACTCTTATTTATCACATACATCAATCCTTTCCTAACTGAAATAGAAGCAACACTCCCAGGAATTTACTTAAACAGCATAAATCACACAATTACTCACATTACTTACATTGATGATATAATTCTATTTCCTCCATCAAAAAAACTTCTTCCAAAGTTATACATTATTTTGGAAAAGTACACAGCACAGTTTTCTTTTAAAATTCAACAAACAAAAAATGGCAGTTTGGTCTCTTCTCACAAGTTCTTTTATCAATACAACAAACACCCATCCTCCTAATAATTTTCTTGGCATTCCCTTTCATCTTTTAGTAAATCAAGCCAGACTAATGATTCAAAATCAATTAATAAATTCAATAACTAAAACAATAAATTTCCTAACTAAGACCTAGCAAAATATCACTAATTAATATGTTTATTTTCCCCAAAGTTAACTAGTATGCCCCCATCATCAAATTCACCAATACCTTTATTTGCAAAATTGACTCACCCTGCACTCTGATAATTTGGAACAAAAAGGCAGTTGCCATCAGTGTCAACAATCTGCAGAAACATACCAAAAATAATGGTTTGTCATTGCAGAACATCACCACATTCTATTTTGAAAAAAACCTACAATATCTTACAAAAAATCTCCACTAATTTTTAGGCATTCCACGCATTTATTCCCATACCTCCAACTGATACTCCACCACCCATCACAAATAAATTTACAAGTAACCTAATCAAACTAATAGACAAGAATCAAATACCAGATGACTCATTCCATACCAAGTTAAAATATTGGGATGCTCATCATATAATTGTAGCCACTGCATCCCAAAGCAGCCATGCCTTGGAACTCTCTTTCACTAATAAATTACTGATACAAAGATTCAAATATTAGTGACTGGAGCCCAAGTAGATTGACTTTATTATCAAGATTAATCTTGATGCCTTATCTACAAATGCTTTTCTTTAGAATAGAATGAAAAATGCCCACCTTGCTGTTATCTGCACCTTATGTCATTCAGATGAGGAAACTACTCAACACTTCATTGTTAATTGCTCAGCACTTCAAAATTATAGAGAGTTGATCTCCAACCTTACACAACATAGAAATTACATTATTCCTGCCCTAATAGAAGGTATTAATTCTGTTTATTTTTCCACTATTAGGTTGTCAATATTCTTACTCTTTACTCTCTGGTTTATACGATGTCATTTTGTATTCAACCCTACATCATGTAAACTGAAATCATTGTTTATAAATAAAATAAAGAAAATAAGGGACAGACTTTATATTGGCCCCAATTGAAATTGTATCTGCCACTTGGAATTTGATTGAACTCAATGCACCATTATAAAAGAAACATCACCCATACCAGTTGAGTACTTTTCAGTATTTTTCTGACCTCATCACCTAATCTTTGAACAATATAATTACAACATTGGATTAGATACCTGGGATATAAAAGACTTTTTTATTTTTATATTGCTTATGTTTGTAGCTTGTACACTTCTAGGCTTATTATCTGGATATAACTAACTATACACAGTGATGTAACTGATTTCTATTTTGTATATTTTTGCTTTGTATACCAACTGAATAAAATTTATTTTAAAACTAGTAGTAGGAGCAGTAGTAGTAGCAGTAGTAGTAGCAGTGGTAGTAGCAGTAGTAGTAGTAGTAGTAGTAGTAGTAGTAGTAACAGTAGTAGTAGTAGTGGTAGTGGTGGTAGTAGTAGTAGTAATAGTAGTTGTATTACTATTATTATTATTATCATCATCAGCTTAGTACTAGTTAAGATGGTGTCAGGCACCTTTTAGAGAAATGATTATTATTGTAATTTCTATACAAATATTGAAGCGGTCAGATCTAAGTTTGATCTGAGCTTCATGAGATCTCATCTTTAGCCTACTTTCCAACCCTATCACTAACAGTGAATTTCTGAATACAATGGGGCTTTATATGTTCAATACATGATAGTTTGATTAAAACAGAGTATTATTTAAACATTTGTTAAAACCAATTATTTTATATTTAAACTAACTACTATTAGTAATAACTTCATGATAAAATTATTCCTGAAAGGTATATATTGTAATTGTGTGGATTGTACACGTATATTTATAAATTGTTAAATATATATATTCATTATAAAGTTTCATTACACAAGAATCTTTTGTTTTTATTTTTACCAGTTTGTTCAAATTTCGGTGATTAAAAGCTACATTCTTTTGATAAGCTTTCAGATCACCCTTTCCCAAAGACAATGGGGAAATTTTTATTAATTTGCGAAAATGAAAATTTAAAATGTAAGGACGGTTCTTCATTAAAATCATTTATTCAGATTTACAAATTCATTTTCTAAATAGAAAATGAATTTAAAGTTAATGGATTTGAAAGTCTTATCGAAGGAATGGATTTGAAACCAATTAACAAAATTTTTAACTTGTGATAATTTTAAAAAAGCTTTAGCCTGAAGGCATCAGAGTCAGAATGGGTGGGAAATTGCCGCAAAGGTATAAATAGCCTGGAAAAGTTTCAGGAAATGAGAAGCCATTACTTTTTCAGAAGAATTGCTGCTAAAGTTATGTCAATTTAAATTATGAATTTTTATAGTCTTTTCAGCATTGTGCGTGGCTAACTTCAGGGATCTGATTGCTTGACCCCGAAGTTCCTATAAAATCTTCAAAATGTAGCTGCTAATCAGAAATTTCCATACCAATTGTGAACTGCTGAAATCTTAAGGAATCCAATCCAAAAATGCTATTCATATAAATTAAATGCACGCCTACATTATTGTCTCAACCCAACCGGACTCTGCCATGCAAATTAAGGAACAAACTATGGAAGGGCTAGTAATACCTTTATTTTCTGAACCACAACTTTCTGGCCAGTTTCTGAACTTTACTTTAAATCACATTTTAATTTAACTACTGTTAAAATTTCTTCTTACTTTATAATGTCTTAACTTGTGTAGTAATTCTTTATTTTTATCTCTAGTCTTTAAATTAATATCTTGTTAACTTTCTTTTATGATGGTGGTTCGTTTTAACTAATTTTATTATATATATATATATTTGAATGACTATTAATATCACTTATTTTTGATTATATGCCAATAATACATCAACTCGATAATAATCTCTTTCATTACACTTACCTCATGAAAATAATATTGCCCATCAGAACTAGATTAATATGGTTCTATTAATTATTGAGTTAAAGGATTTATTAAATATTTGCTATTTTTACCAATGGCTGATAATGATTATTAGCTCATTATATAACCTATGCTCCTGGTTATTTCATTTGAGTCACAAACTTATTTATTCATTTTTATGATATTAAAATGTTTTGCCAAAGATTGATAAAGAAAATAAAATCAATATATTCTAATTTAAATTTTGTACTTTATATTAATATTCAGGGAGGGCATGAAATTTAGGGTATGATTATTATAATTATATAATTGCATTTAAGCACTTTTATTTTAAGCATGTTTGATTTTAATCTGACATGAGCAGGTCATTATGTAGACCATTCCTTTTGTAATTTGGGCTTTCTTAATTAAATAAGATGATTATTGAATCATCACTTTGTCAACACTGCTAACACAAGCCACACTCTTGCTTCGTAGGTTTGCCATCGGTGGTCTTATTGTTATTTTAATTACATAGGAAGAAATTACTTCCTCCCTCACTCGTTATTATATTTGAAACACCAAAGGTTCATGGCTATGTCCCAGCCCGGGTTTTTCTGTGTCCCACAAATTCTTTATAGGACAGAAAAGACTTGAAGAATACAAGTTGCCCTTCTACTCCTTAAATCACTGACAAGCCATTATAATGCGTATTTGTTTTTTACTGCTCGTAAGTCATTAGTACTGTTTATTTCTCAGTTCCAATAAATCCCAACTCTCATGCTCATAAATTGTAATGAATTGATTTTATTAAAGTCAAACAACTTCATAGTCATCTATAATTAAATAAGTTATTTGTTAAATATTAAAGATATGCCCTAAATATTTATCATGCTTTTCATAAATTGACCTATGGATGTGTGAAAATGAATCTCACATCTTTTTGCTATAAAATTAGAATCATAATTTCTTTCCAAGTAAAATATCTTTTCATTTATCTTTGTCTACTTGTCAGGGCATAAACATATATATTTCTCTCACACTTGTATATTAATTATTGACATATGAGCATGACTGCCATTATTTATTGTAATTCTCACTATAAAGACTAGAGATAGTATATTATGCTAATCATAAACATTTGAACAAAATATTTATGTATTATTAAATATTTTATACAACATATTTGGTTTTGACTTTCTTCATTATTTATTATTTATTTTAAATATTAATGCTACAGTCTGTATTGGCAACCCAAACATACATATATGAATTTACTTAGGAATATCCATAGTTATTTTGTGTTAGATAGAATCAGATTAGGGGTCTCAGAAATTGTCACATCCATTGAGCTAGTTCCTTGGCACATAGTCATGTGCCATCAACATGTGTTATTCATTGATTTGATCTGCCCTCTTGAGTTGGTTTTGAATTCAGTTTGATCTTGAATTTAATTCTTTGATTTAACTGGGTTTGAATCTGACTTCAGGTTAGGTTGTTGGTGTGTAAGATGTGACTGGTACAATATATACCTTTTTATTGTACCAGAAGAAGATAGGAGGTAATTAACAAGGTACTGGACTGATGTCAGGATATAATAATATATATTATATTAGAATTTATTATTTTATTATCCCAATATTTTTGAAAGAGTTTACCTGAATTTTACATTGAAAGGGATATGACATATTAAATAAAATAAAAATATGTAATGGCATAAAATGATTAATAATAACTAATGTATTTTTTAAAGAATACTATTTACAACTCTCTTAAACACTTTAACAATATTATTTTTTATATCAAAATTTTATTATAATAGTTTTGACTGTTCTGCAGCCATCATCAGAGCTCTTTACAATATTATTTCTAAAAACGGTCAGGACAGTTGAAACTGTTAGAATAAAGTTTTTGACAGTTGGGTTTTTAAAAACAGGATTGGAAAGAGCACTGATGATGGCTGCAAAACAGTCAAAAATGTTAAAGTGTTTAAAAAAGTTGTATATGGTATGATATGTGAAAGTAGAAATCAATACATAAGAAAGGTAGAAAAAGAAGAAATTTGTTAAAGAATGGTGGTGCTAAGTAAATATTTTTTAAAAATGATCTTCATAAAGTATGTTTATATATTACATACAAATAAATATCAAACAAGGGTATATTATATATGAGTTATGTGATATGGTTAATCAAATGCACTATCTTTGGCATTATTTCCAGTAAAAGAAGTAGTTATACCTCTACCTTAAAATATACCTCTACCTTATGGTGCATGCCTAGTATTCATATCGATCATGTCCAAGATTTGAGTTTAAAAATAGGCTGAATAAAATATGAAGTGTTTTTTTTAGGTTTTAGCCAGGTTTAAAATTTATCTCTTCTTCCAAGTAATTAGCACATATACAAACCAATTAATCATCTATTATTGGAATTTACTGATAAAGCATTAAATAAGGAAAAAAACATTCAAACCATTATCATTTAAATCTGACTAGTAAGATCTTTTCTTTCATTGATTTTTTATAACAATGCCATATTGCTATATTTATATATATTAAAACCCTTTTAACTTTATTTTAAAAAATAGAAAAGCATTCACAAAATGTGCCTAATATTAAATAGATTTTGAAGCTATACATTATTGATGATAATATAATAATATATATTATATTGAGACATATATCATAGTACAAAACAAATAAATATAAAATCCAAGGTTGAATTATTGAGAACGGGAAAGAATTGTCAAATTAATATCACCAAAAGTTCAATATTGTCTTAAAAACATAACATTGCCTAAAAAATTTAAATTGGCTTCACTCAGAGAACTAGATGACTTAAAAATGAATTTTCTATTTGTTATAATTTTTATTTTTAAAATTTAAAATGTTTTACTAAATACAAACCCTGTTATTAATAAAGCATGGTCCCATTTTTCTTTACCCTTGATTTTACTGTTCCATTGGCAAAAGTTTTTTAGATATTTGTCAATATCGTCACTTCCTTCTAATTTAACCTATTATTAAAGTAATAGTTTAATATAATAATAATAATAATAATAATAATAATAATAATAATAATAATAATAATAATAATAATAATAATAATAATAATAATAATAATAATAATAATAATAATAATAATAATAATAATAATAATAATAATTTTACAGCATATAATTTTCAAATGCAAGGCCATGGAGCAGACTAGATGCATTCTGCAGGGAAAATATAGAAAACAAAACACTACAATGATGCAAATTATGTCAACTTACAAATGCAGGTCTGTACCAGCCATAAGGGCCTCAATGTTTGTCTTATATGCCCTTTGGTGCACTAGATGTGCGTTGATATTGAGTAATAACCCCAGAACGCATCCAGCCACATTTGAGAATAAGTTAAATTCAAGTTAGAGACAAGCAGATCACCAGCTCGGATATTTATGCAGCTACTTGGTCCCTGCTCAGACAAACAGCAAAGTTATAAAAAATGGACAATCCAGTATATTATATGTAGACAAAAACTATTTTTTAAGCTCATGAAAATCCAAAAAGAACTCTATCAAAAATGACAATGTAAAGGTTAAAATTTGTAATCAACTTGTAGCAGTTAATTTACTATCTAACCACTAATGTTGTATCCTTTTGAGACAATAAAGGCCTTTTGAAACATAATAATAATAATAATAATAATAATAATAATAATAATAATAATAATAATAATAATAATAATAATAATAATAATAATAATAATAATAATAATAATAATAATAATAATAATAATAATAATAATAATAATAATAATAATAATACAAGCTTACACACACCTGCACATATATAACATAATATATAAGGGATTTGAACTCAGATTTTCACATGACCCTCAGCTCTCCATGCCATCTCATATTATTGACCTATCTGATTACACACATGTTGAAAAGATAAATAATCACCAATATACATATTTCATGATAAACCAGCAATCATCAGTTGGTCCAGATTATTATTTCCACATATATATATATATATATATAATCAGTGCTCAGCTTTATATTAAGACAGCTAATCTTCATACTTTAATGGGGACAGGCTTCAAACTACTCCAACCCACAACTCTTCAGACACCCATTTCATTGCAAATCTGATGATGGAATGTTCAAAACCCTCACATGTAAGCCTATACAGTGTATTAATTTACATATTAAAAACAGTGTGTTAAAGGTCTGCTCATTCTTAGCATATGTATGTAAATGGATTATTCTCCAGTACATGAGGGGTCAGACTGAGTAAATGGTCAACATGGGTAGGATGACAACCTTGGCACTAATGAGGACTTTGAATGTTCCATCATCACCTTTTCAATGAAATGGATGGCTGAAGAGTTGTAGGTTGGAGTAGTTTGAAGTCTGTCCATTAAAGTATGAAGATTAGCTATCTTAATATAAAACTGAGCACTGATTGTATATATGTGTGGAGATAGTAATTTGGACCAACCGATGATGGCTGGTTTAGTACGAAATACCTATATTGGAGATTACTTATCTTTTCAACATGTGTATGATCAGATGGGTCAGTAATATGATATGGCATGGAGAACAGAAGGTTATATGAACGTCTGAGTTTGAAACCTTTATATATTACATTATATATGTGCAGGTGTGTGTAAGCCTGTACAGTGTATTAATTTACATATTAGAAACATAGTGCATTAAAGATCTGCCCATCCCTTGCATATGTATGTAAATTGATTATTTTCCAGTACATGAGGGATCAGAATGACTAAATGGGGAACATAAGTAGGATGACAATCTTGACACTAATGAGGGCTTTGAATGTTCCATCATCAGATTTTCAATGAAATGGATGGCTGAAGAGTTGTGGGTTGGAGTAGTTTGAAGCCTGTCCATTAAAGTATGAAGATTAGTTATCTTAATATAAAGCTGAGCACTGATTGTATATATGTATGGGGATAGTAATCTGAACTAACTGATGATTGCTGTGTTAGCATGAAATATGTTTATTGCTGATTATTTATCTTTCCAACATATGTATGATCAGGTGGGTCAGCAATATGAGATGACATGGAGAGCTGAGTGTCATGTAAAAGTCTGAGTTCAAGTCCCTTATATATTTTAATATAAGTTCAGCTCATATTTTTACTATTAATATACATGAATACATAATAGTCAAATAATATGAGGGGTTAGATTACTGTAATGTCTACTTAAATATGATTACATTATCAAATCCAATAAGAGCATTGATTGTATCATCATAAGTTTTTCAATGAAATGAATTGTTGAATAGTTGGAAGGGAGAATAAATTGAAGTTTGTCCATTACAGTTTGAAAAATTGCTATCTTAATATAAACCAAGCATTGATTATATATATATGTGTGTGTGGAAGATTATGATCTGGCCCAACTGTTCAGTGCTAGTTCAGGACAAAATAATATATATATATATATATATTGGGAATCATATATCTTTATATATCCAAATATAAATATATATATTGGGAATCATATATCTTTTTCACATGCATGTGGTCATGTTTATTGGTTGCTTGAGATGAAGTGGAGGATAAATAGACTGAAAACTCCAGAGTTCAAAATCTCTCTAATTATATATATATATATATATATATATATATATATATATATATATATATATATATATATATATATATATAAGAATTACTCAGTTAAGTAAATTATATATATATATTTATAATTGAAATAATAAATTTAATGGTTTACAAACTATTACAAACAATTTTTAAATCTGCAGAAATACTTTCGGTTAATTTCTTAAACCTGCCTCAACTGCCATTAAATTCAAAAACAAAAGTGGAAGCAAACGTCATCAATCTTGTATTTTAATGTTAGAAGCTTGTCGATTTATTAAATGCATTTTATTCCTGTTTATAAAAATTGCCTCTTTAATTTTTCTTTTACTATGGTTTTTCTCTCCATGAATAAAGAGAGAAACCATTGTAAAAAAAAAAAATGAGGAGAGAAACCATTGTAAAAGAAAAATTAAAGAGACAATTTTTATAAACAGGAATAAAATGCATTTAATAAATCGACAAGCTGCTAACATTAAAATACGAGATTCATGGAATTTGAATTGATAACATTTGCTTCCGCTTTTGTTTTTGAATTTAATGGCAGTTGAGGCAGGTTTAAGAAATTAACTGAAAGTACTTCTGTGGATTTAAGGATTGTTTATAATAGTTTCTAAACCATTAAATTTATTATTTCAATTATAATTACAATTTTGTTTTTAATTAATGGACATTATATATATATATATATATATATATATATATATAACCAAATCAATTAATATATTTTCTACTAAAATATATATATATATATTTATAATTAATAATTTACTAAGTGGATATAGACGACTTGAAATAGTTTTCAAATGAGAATATCATTTAAAATTCTATGAAAGGCAAACACTGTCTAGTCGTAAAGCTGTTAAAAAAATATAGTGGATTTGAAAATAGCCATGAAGGCATTAGCAGCGTGCATCTGTGGCCACAAATATAGCATTGGGTTATAGGTAAAGGCAATTGTTAAGGATTACATAAATGGATATATAATTAAATTGAAGATGTTAGACATTTTTCTGGTTTTAACTAATAAAAAATATGATAATACAAAAGTATAATTTATCAGATGCACCAAAACAACATAGGATTATTTTCATTTTATTGATTTAATACAAAACAATATTCTAATATTTTTTTTTGGGGAATTTTTGTGTAATTTAGTTATTTTAATCTAGAGATATATCGCAACAATCTTTGGTTTCGTTTTCAAAATACTGTAAGTTCTTTCATTACAAATTTAATACTTTTATTTATTTATTAAATCAATACTAAAAGAAGGAATATATTAACTAAATAGATATTTATTTAATTTTTTGTACTTAATTTTAAAATATCGAAAATTTGACATTTTAAAAATATTTAGTCATTCTAGACTTCATTTTAATAAGTTAATCGTAAGTTATGTGTATATTTCTTATATTTTATATAAATTAAATACATATTTATATATTGCATAAATTGGAGAGACTGTTAATATTAAATGGAATATTGTTGAACATTGTAAAAAATAGCTGATTTAAAAAATGGACATGCACTTTAGAGCATAGCACAAACATTGGATGCACAGAGAACAATTGGTGTGTCACACTGAGTGGCAAGAGTGATTATTCAAGTTAATAGAAGATATCAAATGCAGATAATTCAAATTTATGCACCGACAATATGTAATTACTATGAAAAAGTAAAGGATTTTTATCTGCATATATAAAAACTTTGGTGCTGATCAAGCGACGTTTTAGAATAGTAATGGCCGACTATAATGTTGGAATTGATAAATCATTGAAAAATAAATGCACTTTAAGCAAATTTGTTATGTTGATAAAAATGAGAAAGGTACTTATAGCATTGGCAGAAATGGAAAAACTATGTATTATAAATTCTTTCTATGCAAAAATAAAAAATAAAACCAAATGAAAATGGATATAGAAGCATCTAAATGAAGGTACAGCAGAATTGCATTAAATGTCGACTAATGGAAAATGTGTATTTCAAGACTGTAATGTTCATAATAAATTCATCACTAAATTCATTACCGTAAGTGATCATCGATTAATAAGATGTAAGATACATATAAATGTAAAACTAGAAACATAAAAATTAGTAAGGTAAACAGTATTCACAGTCGATTTTTCTAATCTTCAAAAGAATTCTAATGAATTTTAATTAGAACATGTAAATCGTTTAAACATATTGAGATTTTGAACATGATTCAGATTTGAATGAAATCAATAGGAAAATAACTGATACACTTTTAAAAATTGCAACAAAAATTTCTGGTACAAAAATGCAATAATTTGCTACTATATTTTTTATAAAGATAAAATAATGTTTGAAGAAAAAAAAATATGAAAATTTATAAAAATTATCTATTTAAAATGATTGAATATGTAGTGTTTTGTAAAATAATATGAAAATAAGTTAATAATGATATAAAACAACATAATTGTAAATTAGCAAGGAAAGCTATGGAAAGCTCAAATGTGAACATCTTGGTATTTGTAGGATACTTATTTCTGCAATAAAAAGAAAAGATGGAACTATTACTAAGAAGAGAGATGACATCATGAAATGTATAATAGTGTTCTATAAAAAATTACATAGCAAAGATTAAGATAAAAAAGCATAAAATATACGTTAGAATTGCTACCTCTTTTCAATTGCCCAGTATTTTAAATAAAAAGATGAAACTTGCAATTAATTCTATGTAAGGAATTATAAACAATTTCTTAAAAGAAGACATGAAGGAATAAAAAAATGATAGGCAAAACTATATTTTAAATGCTTAGATGATAAAGATATATCACATAAGTATAGACAATATCTTAAGCAGGTGAAGAAATAGAAAAATTGTAGGCAAAGTTATATTTCAAATGCTTAGATGATAAAGATACATCACATGATTGGGATAATGCAGTAATAATATTAATATTTAAAAAATGTGATAAAGAAGATATTATAAATTATAAACCTATAAATTTTTAATTAGTTCTATAAAAAACTTTTACTAAGAAAATGTCAACTTTTAAAGGGAACTTTAGATTTTAACCAACAAAAAGAGCATACAGATTGAAAAGCAGTTTTAATACCAATTGATCACATCTAAATATTGATAGAAATTATAGAAAGGATCAATGAGTATAAGTTGCCATTATGCTTTGTATTTGCAGGCTATGAAAAGGCATTTGATATAGCCTAGGATATTGTCAAATAATGTTCAATCATTAAGTTGCATATATAATACATATTGACATAAAAAAATTAACATTGAGAAGGGCTTATCCAACATGACAATTCCATATCTCCATAACTTTTTACAGCGGTATTCCAAGAAGTATTTTGTGAATTAAAATTAAATAATGCTTCAGAACTTCATGAAATGTTGCAAGAGTTATAAGATAAAAGTAAAAAGTACAATTAAAGATTCAAGAGGGTAATAATCTTTTAATATTCTGGGTTTGTTTTTTGTAGGTCATAGAGTTATTGTAATTCTTGTTCTATGGATTCTTCCATAGCTAGTGCAATTGATTCAATAAGCAGATTATCCACCTCCTGATGACATTGTGGTATTTATGGATTCATCCATAGCTAGTGCAATTACTGCAATAAACAGATTATTCATTTCCTGCAGATGTTAGAGTATCTCTGTTATGTTACAGCCCATAATAACCACTACTATATTTTCAGTCCCCTTGCAATAGAAAACTGTATAAGTAAATTTTATAAGAACACAATGTCAGATTAACCTGTGATTAGTCAAATAACTATTGATGAGGAATGCCAAGCTCTTATAGCAAGTAATAACAATAACATCCAATCCCATCAAAAACTAGTTGAATTTTACAAAGGGCCACTCAATGGGCAGTATTTTTTTTCAGTCAAAGGGCAATTCTTTTCTGCTCTTATAAAGTTCAACTGCAAAGTATAATACTTTGTGATGATAATGATCATCAACTCGGAACAGTATCAGACTGAGACCACTGTTATTGGTCTGGAGAAAAAAAGTTTTAGAAAGTCTGGATAAGCCAAGACTATTTGTTTCAAGAAGTTATTTTTGACCTGATGGAAATACTTATCTTGTTTCAGTGTCCAAATCCATCATTGATCTTTTTACAGAAGATGAACCAAGAATGGGTTGTCATCAGTAATTTTCTGATAAAATTGGTGGTAAAAATTGCAATGACCCCAAAATGACCTTAACTGCAGCCTACTTGTAGATGGAGGGAATTTCTGTATAGTAGCAATCTTATCAGGATGAAGCTTGAAATTCTATTTGTCTATTAAAGATGCCAAAAATTATATCTCTTCCATTGCCAGGTAGCACTTCTGCAAATTAATGATGTTTTTATTGCAGCATTCTTTAAGAATAGCTCTTGATATTCTAGATGTTCAATCATATTTTGCAGGAAATATCCACATCATATATAAAACAATGTTGTTTTTATTTTATCTGATGGCACCTGGTCTAGACCTCTCAAGAGGCTGGACTAACTTTCTGTTAACTCAACAGACATGCATTTCAAAACATAATTGTATTCTTTAAAACAAAATACAGTGTACTGGTGATCCAGGGAATAAAGATATATCTGCCAGTAACTAGACATTAGGTCCATAGTGATAATAGACTCTCTCCTTGAAAATGTAGCATGAATCTTTGATATGGTGGGAGGGATATCTCCTTCAGGGTTGGTGATAGCATTTAATTGCCAGATATCCAGACATATCTGGACTGATCTATCTTTCTTTTTAATAACCATCAAAGAATTAATGTAGGGAGATGAATGCTTTTCAATGATATTCCATTCAACCATCTGTTGTATTTGACGGTTGACTTCAATCTTATATTTGAATAGAATGAAGTATAACTGACTCTGGAAGTGCCTTTTTTCTTTCACCTTAATCCTATGCATATATTCCTCAATACACTTTGATCTATTAGAAATACTTAATAATATCACATTAAGATTTCCATTAAAGAGCACCGAACTTTTGTTTCTTTTAAAATAGATTTTTTCTCTTTATCCTGCATGTTGGCTGTGTCAAAGCTTTGTTGTATATACTGGACATGAGGTGACTGGAATTATTATAAACCTTTAAATGTTATCATGTATTTTCCACAATGAAATGTGCTTTTATTGTAATCAGGAACACATTTGTCTCTGCACAGAAAATCTAACATAAGTACCATATCTTGTATCAATCCTGGCATCACTAAGAAAACATGATTAAGATTGACCTCTCCATGTTGGAGATTAACCCATACTTGCTTGGTTTCTATGTTGACCTTTGGTCCATGTTACATTTTCTTTAGAAAAAGGGTGAATATCTGTGACTGACATTTTTACCATCTATTAGAAGGTATTGAGAAGTGAAGAAATTTAGCTCTTGATTCAATAAAAGCTTTTTTTCTGGAATGTTAGTCCTTAAAAATAAAATAGGTCAGAGTATATGTTACAACATTTGTTCTTCATCATTTCAGAATCTCTATTATCTCTAAATTGTTTCTAATGGAATTCTGGACTCAGTTGCATAGTGCTTTTTAATGAAGTCTTTAATAAAATTTTCTGATGGTTCTTGTACTTTTGGATTAAATATCCAGTTGTGATTTACTCTTCCACTTAAGTTATCCGGTAGATTTATTATATATTGTTGCCTTCTTATCCTCCTACCATATTTTCTCCAAGGGTGTAATCAGTTTTCATTATTTCTACAATGTATATCTACAGCCTGAAGGCTGGGTGCATCTCTTTTATGCACTCTTTCAGGAGTTAGCTTCTGGATATTTCCATAACCAATGACTGTCAAAAGTTCTGCCATTTCTTCAATGGAGCTTTTGTTTCTTCTCAACATGATTTGTTGAATCACAGGTGGTATATTATGCCTTATTGTTCTTATGATTTAACTATCAGACAAAGGAAACACAGTTAATGATCTCAGCTTTGATACTTGTTTATGTTTATAAAAAACTATATATGATTCTCACCTGAGACACTATATGTAAGATAAGATTCTGCCTCCTCATGCTCCTTTAATCACCAAAGGTCTGGAACTTCATCCCCAATTTATGTCACCAATCCTTAGTGCCCTATGAAGGTGTTTACTGGCAACAGCAATCTTTTCCTCTTCTTGACAATTACGAAGTTGAAATAATTTCTTCAAACTCTCTAGATGTTTTAAAAGACTTTCCCTCACACCAGCCATGAAATTTAATCTGGATACTGTTGGTCATAATTTGGATAGCTTGACTACCATCTTTTTTATCATTAGTATTTTTATTTCTTCTTTCCTACTTTCTACTTTTTTGTTCTTACTTCTTTTGAAACAATATTTCCTTTTGTAGCCACAGCACAATCACTTTTATCCTTCCCCATGTTGTCCATTTTCCTTAACATCTTGTCTACGTTTTTATGGAATTATGGCTTTTATCTATTTCTGTTTTATTTCTAACATTATCCTCAACAGCATTTGTATGTCTGTGATCTTATTGGTTCTCATAGTGGAACAATAAACTCTCCTTTCAATACTTTATTTCTGGTTATAATAAACTCTTCATTATAACTTATGAAGTCACATACATTTTATATGATTATTCTCCTGGTAACAAATATTCACTGAATAACACACTCCTACTCACTCATATCCCTATACTAGCACTGACTGACCTTTTAATTTTTATTCTAATTTAAATTTTTTTGCCAAACTACTACTAATATATTCTATAAACTATTTAAAATCTTAGTATGTTGAAATTGTAATTAAACTTAAGTGGATAAACCCCAAACTTAATCATTATCAAGCCCATTAATCTTAGTTTGAAAAGACAGGTTTCTCCTTCCAAACTGAAAATTTATGATAATAGAATGCTCAAAGCCCTTGTTAATACCAATATTATAATCATATCTATGTTGACCTTAACTTAAATACAGAGAAGAGGATAGGTAGAATACAGGCTGAATAAGTAATATTGAAATACAAGGATAGCATATATACATAAGCTAGATATAATTAAAGGGAATTTGAATATAGACTTTCAAGCTCCCTACAGTTATGCACCCTATTCAATATAAATGATCCACATGACCAGATTTGTGAAAATAATGATTTCAATGCTTGTATTTCATACTAAACCAACACTCATCAATTGGTCTGGATAATCATCCCCACACAGATACATAATCAGTGCTTGGTTTATATTAAGATGACAAATTTTTATACTTCAATGAACAGGTTTCTTCCTTTCCACTCTCCAACTCTTTAGCCATGCATATCACTGAAAATCTCATGATAAAATGCTCAAATCCCTTGTTGATGCCAATATTAGTCATATCCATGTTGAAAGTCAATCTGACATCTCAAATGTTAGACACTAATATAACCATTTAAATACACAGAAGAGGAAGAAATAGAGTACAGGCTGAATATATAATATTGAAATACATGTAAAGTAGATATACTTAAACTAGAAGTAATTAAAGGTAACTTGAATCCAGACTTTCAAGCTCCCTACAGTCATGCACTATATCCAAAATAACCAATACACATGACCACATATATGTGAAAAAGATAAATGATCTCCAGTATATGCATTTCATGCTAGACCAGCATTCATCATTTATCTTTTTCACATATATGTGGTGTTGTGTATCAGATATACTGGATGGAGTGGATGACTGTAGGGGCTTGAAAGTCTGGATTCAAATCTCTTTAATTACATCTAGCTTAAGTATATATACTATGCTTGTATTTATATATTACTTATTCAGCCTGTATTCTGTTCATTCTTCTTCAGGTTATTTAATTGGACATATTAAGGTCTTATGCATGAGGGATCAGATTGATTTAAGGTAGTATTGGCACTAACAGGGACTTGAGCATTGAATCATCAGATTTTCAGTGATATTGATTGCTGAAGAGTTAGAACATGGAGAGAATTGAAGTTTGTCCATTAAAGTGTGGAGCTTTGCCATTATAATATAAATCAAGCATTGATTATATATGTGTGTGGTGAGATGATGATCCAGATCAACTGATGATTGCTGGTTCAGCATGAAATACAATATTGGAGAGCATTTATTTTTTTCACATGTATGTGGGCATGTGTTTCAGTTACATTGGATAGACTGGATGACTGTATGGAGCTTAAAAGGTGGTTTCAAACCCCTTTTAATTACATTATACTTGTATATTAATATCAAATATAAATTAATAAAAATCTAATGAAAATATTATAATTTCAAAGATATGTTTAATATAATAAAGTACATAAACTTCTTTAATAATATTTATACATCAAGGGAAATATTATCAAAAACTTTTAATTTATGAATTTAAAAATAAATATCTTGTGAATAGTCATGCATCTTACATATGTGAAACAGATAAAAATATAAATAAAAAAAATATGTTTAAAGTGAACAGATAAAAAAAAACTCTATTGTAAACATTCAAATTCATATGAATATAATTTTTTAAACTATTTACATTTTAAATTTTCAAAAAAATATGTATTAAAAATAAAATATAAAATAAAATATGTATCTTAAAAAAACAAACGTTTTATTGAATAAAAAAGTTGGTGTGAAAATGAATATATATTTATTATTATTATTATTTTTTTAAAAAAAGCCCTAGATGTAAAGATCTTATAATTTAATGAAAAAAGTGATGTAATCAATTTGATATTTCATTAAAATAGTTACTTTTTATCTATAGTCATAATTTATATATTATTAATATAAACCTATAATTTTAAATTATACAAATTTTATTTGAAATTATTAATTTGTTTTAGTTCTATATAGGAAAAAAATATCAATATAAACACAAAAAAGTTTTAAGTTATAGATATTTAAGTTTCAATTTTTTAAAAAAAATTATAGTTATATGTTGTATATTGATGTATTTATATAGTTGACATTGATATTATAAAATTAAAAAGAAAACAGAAACTAAAAATGAATCTTATTTGAGCTATAAAATTATATAAAGACAAACTTTAAAATTAGGATAATAAATAATAACTAAAGGGTAATATATATATATATATTACTTAACTTACATTAATGTTATATGTAAACTCAAGTTTTACAACGAAAAACTTTACTTCAAATTCTAAAGACTTGTAAGAAAACATTAATTCTACCTAAAAAAAATATATATACATATATATTTAAAATATATCAAACAAGAAAATACATATAGTAAAAAAAATAAATAAAAATTTTAATTTACCAACGAATAAGTAAATAACTTCTACAGTCAGATGGATATATATATATATATAATCAAAGGCAATTCAAAAATAGATGAAAATCAAGTGTTAAACATTTTTTATTTACTAATGGATATTTCTTTTGATATTCTGATTTATATCACAATCTTTAGTTATCTATCAATGTAGATGCCTTTTCTGTATGTATGGAACTTGAAAGTTATAGTAGTGCACACACAGATATTTGATCTGTTTATATATATATGATCAATAATTTTTTTCGAATTATAGAATCAATTTTATCAATTTTATTTTTCCATATTTCAATAATTTTGTAAAACAATGATATTCATTAAGGCTATAGCCTTAAGCACATGCGTATAAAAATACGATAGTAGGGACCTCTACAAGTATTAAACCACAAGCTTACTCTTTGGAAGAAAAGAGGGGAACCCTTCTTTACTTCAACCTACTTTCTATTTAAATAGGTGAAGCTGAAGCGGTTCGATCTGAAAACAGTGATATAAAACAATGTTTCATTATTTTTTTATTAAACATTTTCCCCCTTCTTTAAAATACAATGAAGGATTGAACTTCAAATCTTGCATATACAATTAGCTGAAAAATTAAAAATTATGACTGATTAATTGTCAAAAATTTTATAGAAAAAAGGGAAGATAAATAAATATTCTGGTTATTGGTAAAAAAAAAAATATTTCAAAAGTTTTCGATTTCTACATTAAAATTATTTTTTAAAGATATTTTCTAAGGTATATATAAATTATTCTACAGAGTTTTTATATTATTTATTTAAAGTATATATATATATATTAAATAGTACTGGTAAAAGTTTTCTATAAGTAATGTTAATACGCTTCTCAAGAAAAGATTAAACTTTATTGCACAGTTTACCTAATAATTCACTGAGCAGTGCTTTTAACTTGGGGAGATCATAATCATAACGCTCAAACTTATCAGGTAAACTGGGGATATTAGGAGAAAATACAACATTAATGATCAATGGTTAACATGTAAATTCATAATTTACATATTTTACTTCCGGGATAAAGCTATACAAGAGACTTTTTTGTTTATTGCGTGGATGTTATTAGCAATAAATAATGATTCTTTAAATTTTCTTTTTTGATCATTGCTCTCTGCACATATTAATTTAATATTCCAAGGACCAAAATCATAGCCTAATTCCATTTAATGCTTCAGAAATATTAACGTCACAGTGAGATCTTTCTTTGTATAAGAATACGTGTATTGATGTTGCATCAGCATAGTCGTGCTGTTAGCACAGATTCCTTATAGTAGATTGCTTTGTAATTAGGTTCATTGCAGCTGAGATTGTAAACAATCTGGAGGGCCTGATTAGGAAACAACCTGTCCTTTGTAATGTTTAAGAGCTTATTCAAATTTGGAGGGATTCTTATATTAACATTAAATATATCAGAATGTATATATTTTAACCGTTTCCAAAACCAGGCATGAAGGAGACGATTTAATCACTTAGTCATGTTATCACACTTTGGAAGGCAACTATTTAATATAGAATAAAATTTTTTAAGAATTCTAAATAAAATGTTTTGATTATAGCCCACATTGACCAAACCCAACTCACTGTTTTAAAATTAAATTAACTCATTTACATATTCACCATTTGCATATTTATTTTCCGGTTAGATATCAAAAAAATAGTATGACTTTGCAACAAAATTTCTTCCACATTTGATGTTAAACAATGATAGCATTATATTTTGATGTAAATTCACAAAAGAAATCCCTTTCAATATGCATAAAGTCATTCAGCAGTGATAATTATCAGCATGTGTGAAAAATAAAGAATATATATATATATATTAGTACAAGAAGTTTATAAGATTTAATTTTAGTTCAAGTTCAGATTTGCAAACATTATTATTATTATTATTATTATTATTATTATTATTATTATTATTATTATTATTATTATTATTATTATTATTATTATTATTATTATTATTATTATTATTATTATTATTATTATTATTATTATTATTATTATTATTATTATTATTATTATTATTATTATTATTATTATTATTATTATTATTATTATTATTATTATTACTACTACTACTACTACTACTACTACTACTACTACTACTACTACTACTACTACTACTACTACTACTATTACTACTACTACTACTACTACTACTACTACTACTACTATTATTATTATAATTATAAAATACTGTACAAATATTAAAAATGTAGATAAAATGATTTTTAATATTTAACAAAAACCATTTGTTATCTAAAGTTTTTTAAAACTAATAATATAAAATCAAATGTATAAAAATCAATTAAAGTGATACTTGATTGACCCTTATTTTTAAAAATAAAGTTTAAAAAGTTAAAAGAAAGTAATAAAATCTTAATCAGACCAGAATAATAATTAATTGTTATTTGATATTCTAAGCAAATGATTATTTATTAGAATAAAAATATTTATTAATCTTAATAAAAAAAAGACTTTTTTTTCTTAGTATAGTCTTTATAATTAAAACCAAATGAGTAATTGCTCATTCCAATTATATAAGTTACGCACATTAATGCTATCTATTAAAAAACCCCATGATATTTAAAATTATTTTTCTCAGTTAAGTATGTATGATTCGATCCACAGTGCACTTTTATAACACGGTTCATAAAAACAAATAAATGTGTTTAAAAATGAAATTAAAGGTAAAAACAAACATTTAAATAATTATATGTGTTTTAACTAAAATAATAAAATACATCGAGATAATTTTTTACTATTAAAGTTTTTAATTTATTGAATAAGTTTATTTTTAAAGTTTTTAAAAATGCAAATAAGTGAATAACTTCAAAATATAAATTAAATTTATTATGGTTTCAAACTAATTAAAATTCATTGCGATTATTTCTATATTTCTATAAAAATTGGGTTAATAAACTTTCATAAATTTAAGTTTAGAGGTTTCTTTTTTGTAAACAAATAAACCACGAGTAAGAATCACTCTTTATATGATTAATATCATTTTTTTTTTTTACCGTTTTATGGCTTGATAAATCAACATGTCTGAAATAAATAAATAAATAGACAAAAGTAAAAAGCAAATATATTTACATTTTGGATAAGGGTAAGGGCAAAATCCTTCATGTGAGCTTCGGTATTTTCAGGAAATTTACCAGTCCATAGTTTATACAATTCGTAATCCATAAAAATAGCAACTGCCAATGATCCTTCCTTTGGTAAACCTAAATAAAAAAATTACAAGTTTTAATTAGAAAATTAATAGAAAAAATATATATTCAATTATAACTTTTTCATTTATTTATTTTTTACTTATTTAATTCAGAATTATTAAGAAAACGATTTTGCATTTAATGACCATTTATTATGCAGTCATTGTTTTCTCTTGTCTTATGCAAATCAATAATCTACTTCATTTATCTCTGCTCTTTGAATATTTTTGATAAATTATCTAAGCATAAAATGTATTTATAAAAAATAAAAAATACAGCCTTTAATTGATTATTGTATTTTTACAACAGCCTTTATAACTGTTTCATGATTCAACACTACCCTTCTTACTTGAAAATCCCCTATTGCGAATATCCTCCATATTTGAACATTTTATTTTTATACATAAATCCTTTTTCTAAATCTTATATTAATAATATTTCCATTAATTATTCCAAATGTAAGTTATAAAACATAGACCTTCTAAAAATTAATATTTAAACTTTGTAAAGTAGAAAAATTAAATGGAGTTCATAAGAATAACAAAGATGCTTGATTATTGGATGTGATTTATTCAATCAAAAAGTTAGTAGAATGAAATATTAAACATCTGAATTCCATTTCTTGAATTAAAAAGAAATTTAGTAATTATTATTTAAAAAAGTAAATATATGTTAAAATTAAACCTTAACATTATTATTAAAATTAAAAAAAATTCTTTACTGGTATTGACAAAAAGAAATTCTTGTTATCTCATAGAAATTACTTTCATTTTGCCCAAATGAACTTTTTACAATTTGTCTTCTTAAAAATAAATATTTTTAAGTAAAATATAATGATGAAAAATAAGTTTTTGGTTTAAAATAAATATTTTACAAAAATATCGAATAAATAATCTGTACTATGTAAGGAAATTATAGAAAATTTGCAAGTTGTTTTTTCAAATATAAAAAATTGAGAATTTTAACTAAGGTGAAACATCTACCAATTAGAAATTATTACTTATATTGAGATCAAAAGAGGACATGTATGATTCCTGTTTTTTACAAGTTTGATATTCTATTTTCCTAAAGATTACTTGATGTTGAAATCTTCAGATTTTTTTTTCAGCTACCAATAACTTTAAAATGATTTCCATGGTAAAATAAAACTTTACATGATAATTTAAGGTTACATTCTCAAAATAATAAATAAAGGATATAGTGATCATTATTTTGGCTCCTAAATATATCAAATAAAAGAAACTTTGTAGCTGCTGAATAATAACATGATAAAAAAGTAGAAAAAGAAGGGACTAATCAGTAGGCTAGTCAAATATTAAGAGGATACAATTTTGAATGATTTCCATTTTGGTTTCACTGTTTAACAAAGAATAGTTAAGATACTCTTTTTCTGCTCAATATTGTATAGCTGATTAATTGCCTATTGATAAATATCTGAAAAATAAAACCTTTAATGTGATTTAAATTTTTTATGTGTTGATCTAGTCTAGATCTGAAATATATGATGTCAACATGTCCAATCAAGAATCTTTTTAATTATAATAAAATATAAGAATATAAAACATATTGTACCAATAACAAGAAGGAACTATCTCTACATATATCTAATTGGTATAACTTTCATTAAAGTTATATATAACATAGATAAGAATGGAGATGTTTGAATCTAAAAATGAGTTATATTTTCCAATAACCTCTTCAAACATGTTTTGCCACTAAAAAGTAATTTGTTCTAAATGAAAAGACAGGTGTTTGCAGCTTTTATTAGGTTGCCATATTTTCATTTGTTAAAGGAAAAAAAAATAAATGAAAAATTTCAACTTCTGTATTTTTACAATTCCTGATAACATTGCAGAGTCTCTCTAATTTTGGTTTTTCATAAACCCATAACTGATAATGCTAATGTCATAATTTGAAATTAAAGCTGTAATATAAAATGGAACTGATAACTTGACTTTTGTAATCTAAATTTATTTATAAGATGCAATTTACTCTCTCATACACAACATAAAAATAATTATTTTAGAATAAATTCATGCTATTAATAAGCATATATAAAATATCAAAATAAAAGTTAATTACTAATATAAAATAAACTGAGAGAGTGCAAACCTCTCAAGCGCTTATAACTGTTAACAGCCAATCAGATCGTAAGCACTGATACATTTCTCTGTCTCAGTGCTTACGATCTGATTGGCTGTTAATAGTTATAAGCACTTGAGAGGTTTGCACTCTCAGTTTAATTTCAATACCATCTGCGCTTTATAAAATAAAATAAATAAATTAAAATACAGTATAAATTGATTACAATGACTTATTAATTCCCTTTCTATTTTTTATTAATCTGTAAAAGTATCAGTCTTATCCATGGTATATTTATATCTTCCATTGCTGATCAGTGTGGGATTAAATTCTGTGATGTCTTTTACTTTTCCAGTTTTTTCAATTTAAGTGTTTCATTTCTAACAGTAATAATTAGGGGAACATATTCTTCAGAAGCAGAGATATGTTGTAATTTATTCATATCATGGCATTTATGGTTTGAGCTCTAAATAGTTCTCAGGAGATGATGACATAAGTATTGTAGGCTGGCACATGTTTAAATCTATGTAAAATGCATTTTATGTGACTGTATGAACAATAATAATCCATAAAGCAAGAGTTTCTATTTGTGATAATGATGAGTCATATTTAATAAATCATCTTATTTCAACAAATAGTTATAATTCACAAAACAAAAAGCTTATCCTGAATTTACTATTATATCTCTTAGAACAGTTTTTTTCTTGCTACTTCAATAATTAGAGTTAGTCTGATTTTTTTAATCCTTCAATCCAACTAAGGAATTTGGATCCTTCTTTTAATCTTTTTAAGAATTCTTCCACATTTTTCTTTTTAACATTTCTGCTTTTTAAAAAAAATACATATTTATATAAGTATTAAAACACTATTGCTTGGATCAAATTCTCTTATTGAAATTTATTTTAATAAAGAATTATAAATTTTAGTTATTCTAATTTATTTATTTGATTTAAGTAAAATAATTTTATATATCTCACCTATGCACATACGTACATGCACATACTGAATCATTTTATTTTCTTTAACCAATTATTATTAGTAATTATAAAACAAATTTCAATAACCTATTACAAGATACTCTATCATCCATGTATTTCTGGATGAATGCCATTTTAAGCTTTTATTTCCACCAATACATAACAATTCCCCTTCATTAAAACTGAGACAATAAAAACTTAATTTTATTTCTCATTGTACATATTCCATGTCTTATTTTGTGATAAAGTTTTCTTCACACAATCACACTTTGTTATTGATTAAAAAAGTAAGCTCTCTATATAGAGATTTTGATCAACAAATGCTACACCATTAAATTTTTACTGATTCTTATTCACTCATATTGGTTGACCACATGCATAATCACTTTACAATAAATCCATTTGAAGCATTTGTCAGATACCAAATCTGAGATATAGCAAAGTAATACCTGATCCTGAATACAATAAAAGTTAGGAGGTATATCAAACCATCACATGTACACTGGAACTATGTCATAAATATAGCCTTTTAATTTATGAACATTTACTAATAAAAAGGATTTAATCACTGACTGGTATATGCAGATAAAATCATAATACCACTATTTGGAAACCATTCTTAACAAATAAAGGGGTTATTTCTCTCAAAAACATAAAGTATGCCTTCAATATGAATCACGACCATACATGTCAAGTACCTATAGTTTTCCTATTAATAGAAATCAGCTATGTCTCACATAAATCTTTCAAGTCATCACAGAGCCTATCACAATATTCAATTTTTATTTTCATAATTAAATAGCTTCAATAGTTTAACATTATATTTCCATTTATGCCACAATCAGCTGTACTTCAAAAAGTGTTGTTGGACTATTATTTAGAAATAGTATAAAAATCATCATATAAGTAAAAAAAATTTATTGCATGTAATATTTTTAAAATGATTAATATTGAACATATATCATTTTTTAAAAACAAATTCCTTATTCTTTTTCACATTTCTGGTGATGTCAATATTTCAGACTTTTCTATATTCAATTAAGAATTAAACATTATCTCTTAACTGGTATTCCTTGAATCATGCTATTGATTCTATTTTATATGACCAGGAAATTTTCTTTTTTAACTTTACAGCAAGATCCTAGCTACATCCATATATAGGTGAACTAAATTTGGCTGAAACTTCATAATTTCACTTCCAGTTTGGACTAGTTCTTTATTTTGCTTTTGATTTTCATTTGACCAACATATTTTCTGAAGACTCCATGATTTATTTTTATTTTGTCTATGGTCTCTATTTTCTAATTCCAGAACATTGAAGTAAACTGGTTATAAGTTTTATCTGACTGTCTACTTACTGGCTATGCATACTAATATCCAATTCATTTAGAAGATGAGGGTCTTGCTCTACTGTCTTTTTATCTGGGCTTACAATTGTTTGTTCAAACTTGGATCAAATTATGATGGACTACTTGAAATTTCTGACCCATTGTCATACTACAAAAATCTAGAGTTCTTAATTTGGGTAATAGTTTTTTAAAAAATTGAGAGTATCTAAATCTCCAGAAAATTTTTCTCCATTCCATAATATTGGACAGTCTCCTGTTTCTCTTCTGACTAGAAGTTATTTGCCAAAGCTTCCTTATATTTCTGAAAGGTATTCAGTTTTAAGTAGAGAATCCCACTATGTCAGAGGTTCATTTTTTATGTAACTACATGCAGAGATTAACATATATTCTTTGAACATCAAATTTTGCTTAAAATATTTTTCTAAACTATATAGATATTCTACAGTGCTTCACTTGTCTGATATCTATGACTCCAATTATTAAGAACTGATTTATACTGGGGCTCAATTCTCCAAGCCTACTGCATTTAACCTGTCATTTCAGATATTCATTATTTTTTAAAACTACCTTTATGATTGTCTGATTTTAAGTCTTCCATCATTATATTTTTTATCACCTCTTTATACTTCTTTGCTCTACTTCTATCTTGCCAAATTAATGTATAATATCTACTTTAATTTCTTTTACCTATCCTATATTCACTTGCTGACTCTCATATATTGCTTTTTCACAATTAATTTTTAAATCATTTAACTTTGCAGTTATGGCTTTTACATTTTACATACTCCAATTACTGATTTATCATTCTCTATAACTTGTATATTTATCTTTTCTGTTTTTTTATTATATTCTTCTTGCTCCTTTTTTAATTGATTAAATATTTCCTCACATTTCTGAGAGAATTTTTGTATCATACTCTTACTCTCTTCTTTCTTAATGAACTTCACTAATTATTTGTTGAGTTTCCTCAAACTTAACATCATTTTTTTGTTGCCACTCAGTAGGTTTTTTATATATTTTATTTATATTTTGTAATGTTTCAATAATTTTTTATTTTTCTGTTGGGCTTCCTGTATATGTGTTTTTTAATTTTTAGTTGGCTTTCTTTGAATAAGTCATATAACATTTTCATATCAACTATGGAATGGTCTTGATTCAGCAGGTTTAATTTTTGTTTGTTTTAGCTCCAAATGTTGTCTATTATGCTGCTTGCCTTACTTGTTTCTCTATAATTGTCTCTTTATCCATTTCTTCATTATGGATCTGATAATTATCGAATTTATATATGTATACTACTATTATTTATTTTTCTTATATAGAGAGTAAAGAAACCATACCATTAATACACTTATATAAATTCAAATACATAGTTTAATGCACAAAACCTTACTATAAACATAAAGGTCTTTTCAGAAATATTTGAATTTGCCTAAACTTACACTCATGTCAATTTAAATTCTTTTACTAGTTAACTCAAACATCTCACTACTATATGCTCTTAATGTTTTTGATCAGTGACTAATAATTAGTTGAAGGGTCATTTTCATATTCCATTCAAAATGATACTATTTTCCTACTCCATAGCCATTATCTTAATAAACTTTATGCTATTTGGACACATATATATTGAAGTACTATCTTCTGCCCTCCTTCCTTACAAAAATTCCACAATTCTACATATCATATAAGAGTCAAACTATTATTTTTCACACATTTTTTAACAATACCAATGATGATGTAGAAACCAGTGATGATAGTAATGATTAAAAGTGGGGATTAAAATCTCCAAGAACTAGAAAAACAATGAAAACATGGATGCAGAGGGAAAGCCCATACACTCTTATGTCTATCTTAGATTCCTATCACAACTTGTCTTTGAGTATTTACTAAGATATAGAAAGAAACATGACTGACCATGATTCATAAAAATATACAGACCTACGTTAACAGTATTACACTCAATATTCAAAAGGTTATACTTAATATTCAAGAGATCCCTTGCACTATAAGATTTTCTAATACTGCTCTCATGAACCACTAACTGTCACTCATATATACACTCTGTATAACTCACTACAACATCACAAAGAAATTCTAAAACATCTCTTTATAAAATAATTTCTAAACTTCAGATCAGAGCAATAATTAAAATAACAAGAAGATTAAATATAACACAAACAAATGATGTTAGATATTTAACTTATAATAAGTACATTCATTTAAATTCTTTACAAAACAACTCTGAGATCAGTTATGCATATGGTATCTAAACAGATACTGGCTTACATTTTTATTCATACTTTCAGATGGTATCTAATTAGGTCCAGTATATAACATTTATATTCATTCTTCTAAAACAAATTACTCTAGCATAATTAAGCAGAATAAATATAATATTAGGTTTACCTGATTTATCACTTGCATAAATAAATACCAAGATTGAAATTTCAATATGTTAATAAAATTTTACCGTAATCATATGATTAAGATTATTACAATAATCCTCTTGATCCTCTCTCATTGAATTACTTTCATTTAAATTATAGATTGGTTATCATTAAAGAAAAATATTAATTTTTCTTCATCTTTTTTTTATATATCAAAAATTAAATATATAATTCACATATTATATAAACTTTATCACTGCATCTTAAATCTAATCATACGTATAATTATTAAATTACCTAAATATAGTTCTTAACTAAAAAAAATAAAAAATAATAAAAGTGTCCTTTAATTTTTATTGAAGTTAAAATTCAGATTCACTTAACTGATCGTTTTTAAGACCGCTGATTAAAAATCTGGTTGGCTGTCTGAGAAACAACTGTAGGCGCATGTGAAAGACTAGCAACCTTTCAATTATTAACTAAACGAGATTTTTTTCTGCTCTCTCCCCACTACACTTTTAACTCCTTACAACATAAATACAAAAAAAAAAAAAAAAAAAATCTACTGGGAATATTGTTCATCAATGCAGGATAAAATGTACTTATAATAATGTGTATTCAATTTAATTCCTTGATGAAACAAATTTAACAACAGTTATTAATAAGCACTAAATTTAATAATCATCACATTTGTAAAAGTTTCTTCTTTAATTCACTTGAAATAACTTGTAGAAATATTTCATTTTAAAACAAATTATCCACATTTTTCATATAGAAGCATTATAAATAATTTTAATTATATCATTAGAAGGATCTTCCAATTTTAAAATTCTTTGTTCACACCTATTCATACTTGAGTATTAATAGCTTGCAACATATTTAACATTATGCATTTAGAACATTCTCCTCCAGGTTCATATATTTTTAAACAATGTTTATAGTTGACTTATAATTTATATAGCTCTTCTTACACTAGATTATATTTATTTTTTTAATATCTTTCACAATACTTGATAAATATTATTCAATCATACAATTATCCTTAAGATTAATATATATATTTCTTACATTAAGAACATTTGCCAAATTACACATAATGAACTAGTAGATAATAAATTCATTTTCAATAAATAATTACCATTTACCCTTCTTCTTAAACTGAATATAAATTCTGAAAAAGTTTTTTAAAAATTTCCATCATCAAAGATTCATATCTCAAATATACAAATATGATTAAAAAAGAAATTCCTTACAAATCTTCATGTTGCTTTCCGATCTAAAAAACACACTCCTTTGACTAATGGCATTTCTGTTGGATAACATGTACTTTTACCATTCACCATCATAGTTTGTAGATGGTTTTTCATGCAGTAGTGACAAGGAACAGGGTTGTTTTATTCCATATTAGAACAATTCATATTAACTTCTTAAATGATTATTTATAATTTTATAAATTCCTTTTAATATTTTACTAACCAAAATAATAATTAAAAAAATTTATAACTGAAATTTTAGATTATAAGGAATATAGTTTTTATTTCTTGAAATTTACTTGATAAAAAAATTATTAGACAGTCAATTTTCTCAATCATCACCTACATTTATAGCCATATTTTGAATCTTTACCTGATTGATTAAAGAAATCTCAGACAATAAAAATTTACATACAAATTAATTTTGTCTGCTTTTATTTCTTTTAAAACTAATTTATTTAATAAATCTTATTAAATAATATGTTTGAAACTTTATTTAATTCCAGATCATTTCACTGGTGTGGTTTCAATGTTTTAGCTAGCTGTATTAAATAGACTTCTACTAGCAATATCATCATACTTGCTGATGTAAAAGGAATAATAAAAAATATTTTAAAACAATGTCAGTATATAGCGTTCACAAGCTATTCTGAGAGAAATTTTTTTAACTAGGGTTTTTATTTTAATAGCTATTTCTCTATCTGCATTGTTTTCTATCTTCATGGAATCAATCTGTACTGTTTTCTTCTTGAATTAAAACTTACACTAGACTACTGTTGTTGTTTTTTAGATCTATTTAAATGTAAACATATTATTTAATACATAATACATAACCAAGTCTGTATTTATTTATATCAATAAATGAAAACAGTCAATACTTAAAACCAATATCAATAAAGAGCAATTTTATTCTGTTATCAAGACAAGCTTGTATTGGTGAGAAAGGAATTCATTTATTATTAACACTTGCAAAGCGTTTGCACAATTGGCTTGAAAGGCTGATATTCGAATGTAAATTAATAAAGGTGTAAATTAATCTTTACCTACGGTCTAATATATTTATATAGACACTAAGGATTTCAACCCGACTATAGAAAAAGAAAATATGAATTCAAAGAATTTGAAATGACCCTCATTAAACAGGTAAATGAAACCTGTTCTGAAAGTATACTAACAAATAGTCAGTAATACCTTTTAAATTGCAATTATGATTTTCAAATTGCACTTTAACCTTGAATTACTTTGGTAATAACTCTCAAGGCTAGATAGCTATTAATGTAAATATAAGAAAACAGTCAACACTTAAACAATACTAATATCAATAAAAATCAACAATCTCAATCTATTGTCAAAACAACTTCCTTTAATAAATAAAAATGGACATCCATCTTTTATATGGTCTAATGTATTTATATATACACTAAAGATTACAGCTTGGCTACAAAGAATAAAATTATTAATTCAAAAAAGTTTAAATAAACCTCATTAAAGAGGTAATAAAAATATTTTTATCAAGATCTAATTACTAGATTTAATATATATTATTTAACAATGTGTTTAATTTTTCATGAATAATTTTTTATTCATTAAATGATTTTATAAATGTTAATAAAATAATAGTTTTGTTATTGATAGTAATAAAGGGAAGAAATAAAAATCCTAATCCAATTTTAAAATTTGTTCTCTAACTTTTTCAATTTTATGCATTATAATGATTAATAATGGGTTCAAATTTGCCATTGAATTTACTACAAGAAAAGGCATATTATTTTTTTGACTCCTAATCCAGTAAGAAGATCTGAAAGACTTATGAAATATAATAGATTTTTTTAAATTATGCACTTTAAATTTATTTATATGCATTAAATCTATTTTTTTCTTTTCTTACATTATATGAGTTTTTATTTTACTGTTTTTAATTTTACATAGTATTTTTTATAAAATATTTCATTGGTTATTTCTCTAATTATTATAAGATTTCTGTTTTAATTATTTTCATAAAAATGTATCATTGTTCTGAAATTTAATTGGCCTTTTATTATCAAAAAAGAATAATTATGATTTCAAATCTCAAAGATACCAAAATAATTTAACCATAAAACATTAGGATGTATAATGAAGCTTGGTCATCAAAACAATTAGCATTTACCTACCCATCATAAATAATAAAATATATTATTCATATATAATGCCTTGCCCCTTATTTGAGTCTTAGAAGCTGATAAATAGAGGCTGATAAATTCAACAAATATTTGACCCACATCTTGCTTCTTCTGAGCCTTACAAATGAATCAGTAGACTATTTAAAAACATGTTGCAACAATATTTGAGGTAAATAAATTCTAAAAGGTCACATGATGTCATAGTTTTTATATACATAACCAAATCTACATTCGTAATTATAAGTTAAAACATCCAAACAAACTTTGACAACAAAATTCTCCAAATCTCTGCAGAAAATAAATAAATTACTCTGATCATATATTTCATATTTGTTTGCAGTATTTATATATCAATATTATTAATTGTATAACTCATTTTTGCTTTCTAACAAGATGGTAATTTCTCATTTTATAATGAATTTATCTAAATTTGATTTTTTAATAAATACTTAGATATTGTCATTCATTTAAAATTTTTAACATTTTATATTTTATTTTTTCCTTAAATCATTCATCAGTTAAACAGATCCAAGTTGCCAATGAATAAGCCATAGTTTATCCTCTGCATCAATCTGATGTCCTCATCCATGTGGATTGGATATATGTTCTCCCACCTTCAAGTTCATTGATAATTCCTTCACATTGAACTAGATCCCATTCTCTCTGTTTTCTTGGTCTACCATTTCAGTATGAATTTGTGTCAAATTCTCTGGTATTCTTTCCATTGTGCCTGGTTTCCTTATCAGATAACTTTTAGTCAGATAATATTCACATGCTATCTCTATTAACAATGCTTTTTTGACACTATTCACAAGTTCAATTTTTTTGTTATTTTTTACTCTAATAGATGCAATAGATTCTGCATTTCTTTTGCTTACTTGACTGCTTGATGTTGTAAATTTGTCTTCTCCATTAACATATTCTTTCCTAATTATGAAGGCCCATATCAATAGCATTTAAAAACTCAGTCATTTGCTCTATGAATTTCTAGTCTGATGATAATCTGTTCCTCTTGAAAAATAAATTATGTCAAACAAATCTGATAATTTGACTTCCAGTCATGCCACATGAAGACAATTTATGTAATCTTGACACTTTCTTTGAAATAATTGTTTATAACTTTCATCACCTCTTTTGTGAAATTTTTTTTGCATAATTTTATGCCTGATTACTCCTTGACATTTTTTTAAGTTATTTAAATTTTGCACCTTAAATCCAAAAAAGGAGGTGGTTTTAATATCAATGAATTCTACCATGTCTCAGCAGTTTCTTGAAAATGATTATAGGCAGTAACCACTTCTTCTCTTTCCATTAACTGGTTGAACTTAAAATAATCCTCCAAACTATTGTGGTTGTTCATGGGTATCTCATCCGCTTTGCCTACAAATACCTGATTTTTGAAGAATTGATTAGTACAACTAAAGACTTCACAGTTTTACTTTGTCTTGTCATTATTGTACTTTCAATTACTTTCATTTGGTTTTTTCATCTTTTTGGCATCACTTTTGCTATCTTTCTTAAATTTCTTTGTTTATACTGCAAAATTCAGTTTCATATAACTTCCTTCATCTTAGTATAATCCATTTTTATGTTATTTATGATATCAACTACTTCTGTCTGAGTTTCTTATATCTTCACTTGAAGATTCTGGAGTTTTTCTTTGAGTAGTGAATTTTGAATTTGATCATTATTCTTTCTTTATTTCTTCTCTTACTTCCAAATTTTCTATTCTTTCTACTTATACTTTACACATTGCCTGCAATTTAGTTTCAATAGGCTCAATAGATTTTTGGACCCTTTTCTCTAACCTAGTATGTATTTTATTTTCTATCTACCCACTGTTCTTGTATTTACCTTCTATTTCTAAATTCATGCTACTTATAATATCTTGTTTTTGTTCCACTCCTTATTGTATTTTTTTCTTATTTCTGGATGCATTTTTTATCTCTTTTTGTTGATTTTCTTTAATGACTTTATCTCTTTATTATTACATTTCTTCATTTTGTAGTTTGCATTTCTTTAAATTCTCAATCTCTTTTTTGTTGTATTTCTTCGAATGTTGGTTGCATTTTGTTTACTTTTCTTTTTGCAGCATTTCTTGATTTTTTTTGCTTTTATTTAAATTTTTTTCTTAGCATTTTTACAATATTTCACTATTAACTGTATCTGGTTTCCCTTATGAAGGCTTCTGCACTGTTTGGATGGATTCTTTCTATATAATCTGTAGGTCCATTTGGTATACTGACTCTTGTATAGCTGATTGCTTAATTAAAATGTGTTATTATATATATATATATATATATATATATATATATATATATATATATATATATATATATATATATATATATATATATATATATATATATATATATATATATATATATATATATATATAAATGCTGAGCTTAGTTTTTATTCCAAATACTTTAAAGTGAATTTAGACACACAACCATTTATAATATAATTGTGCAGATATGACATTGGACAGAAGTGAAGGAATGGTCATACCATATGTTGATACAGTGATGTAACAAATTTAAATATAGAGTAAATATAAATAATTAAATAAATGGTTAAAATAATCACATATATTTAATCTAACCAGTACTATCATGATAATGATGAAACTAACTTAGCACAGAAACTGAGTTAAGATTAATTGTCCCAAAGAATATTAATACCTTTTTCTAGATTGTATTTAGAAATTAATCTCTAGGCATTAAACTTTCTAAATAGATGGTTTACTTCTGGATATCTTAATATTGCTGATCATTATTGTTTAAAATTATCCCAACTATTATTTTATGCCCTCCCGCTCATTACATATGTTTGGATTGAAGCAAAAATAAACTAAATTAGTTAATTAATAATAAGCTAACAGTTTACTTACAAAAAAAAAAAAAATCATTGCGTATACTTTGCAATGGCTACCAGATAAATACAATACATACAATATAAAAAGATTAAAAATAAAAAAAGATAATCATCTGAAATCCAGGCATGGCCACCTGATGGCATGTATTAACCCATTGCAGGCTGCTTTACATGACATTGCATAAAAATATTACGGTCTGTTTTGTGCTTTGCAACTATTAAAAACTCAGGTCTTATTATTAAATATAAAGATAAGATCTTATTATAATACAAAGTTTTTAATCATGGTTTTCTAAATTTTTTTTATGTTTACTATATACAGACACAATCCAGTCTTGTTTGTGGTGATGATAGATAGAGTAGATGAACCACACTAAAAAGTTACATAGTAGGTCATATGGAAATGAATTCTATAAGATAAAGATATGTATTAAAATGAACCCCACTAAAAAGGTATATGGTAAATCTTACAGCAGAATCCTTATTTTCTTTATTATATGATTTTCTTCTTTAAATCAGGCAATGTTACATTCTGTGCAACTTCAATGTTTGTCTGAATAAAATTGCATTGCTACAAGTTTTTTGACTGGTGTGGTTTGCATTTTCTCACCAGACATGTTAAATAGTCTTCTGCTAAATAATGATGTCATATTTTCTAGGGTGAATGGAGTATTGAAAAAATTTTAAGACAGTCATTAAGTTGTAGCTATCTAAAGCTATTCTGGGGAAAACTGTTTTAATTAGTGTGTGTGTGTGATTTTTTTATAACAGCTGCTTCTATATCTGAAATTCATCCTCTCTTCATGAAATCAATCTGCAATGCTTTTTTTTGAATAAGGAATTAGAGTACACTACTGTTGTTTTTATTTTTCAGACCTATTTATAAGTTCTCACAACATGTTTTTTCACACATAATTCTCACAACATGTTTTTTTCACACGTAACACATAATCATATCTGTATTTATTTATATGAAAATGTTTAACAAAATATTCTTATTAAGATCTAATATCTAGATTTAATTTCACAAAAGTTATTTTTTTATAAATACTTTTTTTACTCATTAAATTCTTTTATAAATGATTGCATAATAAAAAATAGTTTTATTTATTTATTTATTGTAGTAACAGAAAGGAAAAAATTTTCTGACTGGACTCTCACTTTTAGTGCTTTATAATTATTAATAATTTATTTAGATTTGTCATTAAATTTACTATGATAAAAAATTATTTATTCAAACCTTCATGAGCAGGCCACTCTAAAAGTATTCCCCCTTTTTTTTTCATATGTCATAGCATCGGCCGGGACGTGAACCCACAACCATCTGCAAACAACGACCTGCTTGCAAGGCAGGTGCGATGACCTCTCGGCTAACAACACTTGACAAAAGTATTACACTTAAAATATATTTTCTTAAACTATGCAAACCAATTCTTTTCTCTTCTCTTACATTATATGAACTATCACTTTAGTGTCTTTGGTTTTATATAGTATAGTTAGTTCTTTTGTAAAATATTTAATAGTGTGATAAATTCAATAGACCAATTTTCTTTTAATTCTGTAATCTAATTTTCTTTTAATTGATTATATTGGTATAGTTAAGTTACTCATATATTATATCTAGTATGTATGCATACACACACAACATTCTATATATTTACTAAGTAATCTATAATAGTATTTATTAAAGTTTTCTTAATCATGCATCTTTGTAATGCAATGAATTTGGAAGGTAATTGAAGATACATCAATAAGAATAAATATATGGTTTAACCTAAATATTAGGGCATCAATTTATGTAATGGAGAATATGTAGCATCAATGTCTATTTAATGAAAAATATGTTGCATATATCAAACCATAGTTAATTAGTACACTTTCATAATTGTAAAGTAATGGCAAATCAATAATTAATAATCACATACACTGAAAAATGAAGTTACATAATGAAAATGTGATATATAAGATAGCATGAAATAAGGTAATGGTAATATTTCATGTTAGAAATCAATTTATGCAGTAACATTATGCATAATAAATCAAGCCTTGGATAAATTACTATCATGTGAAAATTAATTTATGGAATGAAAGTCTTGGATAAATTAGTTAGCCTACATGATAAAACGTTAATTTATATAATGAAAAGCACATGTGACTATCAAATAGTTGACTTGTATTTAACTTATGGTAGGCTTATTAATGTAACAATCTCCTATAATTATCAACATTAATTTTATTTTACATAAACAATATATTATTTTATTGAGATGCTATAACTTTATATAAAATTGACTAGTAAAAATATAAAAGACAATCACATAATCATACAAACTACACACATGCATTCACACACATATATGTATATACATGTATTGCTAAACAAAATTTTAATATTAAATAAATATAATGTCATGTGAAATTTACCAATACTGATGTAATGTGATGCACTGTGACTTCTCCTTATATAGATTCAGGAATCTGTCAGCAACTATGTCCAGAGAAACCTGTTAGCCACTTTACCTTCCCTTCCATTTCCCACCCTAAGTTTTCCCATAATCTACTCCATCCCATTTCCACAATATAATCTTTGTCAACTCCATGACCTTCATATCTAAATCTCCTTATATTTTTCCAAACCCAACATAAAAAACAATAACCCACTATCTGTATAATCACTTTGTTCATATTTATTCTCACATAACTTAATTATTTGTACCCTTTCTGATTTCAAGCATTTACATTGAATTAACAGATACCTAATATTTTCTATGCATTCCTTACACAACTTGCAGACAAAATCACCCATATTTTTCCATTTATGTGTATATTCTCTTGTTGCTAAAGATCTCATTCATGCCTTAAACAGTAAATTACTTTCCTTGGTATTATCATAAATTAACTGGCACCAAATGTTCCGTTTACTTCTATATATGTTTGAACTCTTTTTACTCTCTATACTCATTCTCAATCTCTCCAATTCTCTATTCTTTATTAATGCATCTATTCTTCTATCTCATTCCTTACCACTATAACACTCAACAATCGCCCTTATACAACCATCCCACCTTTTGTACAAGTATACTGATGTAAATTCTTTATCCAAATCTTCTGCATACTGCATTACCCTTTTCACCTATCTTGTTTCCCGCCCTTTACTCATAACCAAATTAAATACTATTTTGCTATTCTTTTATTATCTACTGAACATTTTCATTTTGCTTTTTGCATCTCTCATATAAAAACTTGATCATCCCATTTCTCCTTGAATTGCCTCTTTTGTGGTCCATACATCTGCATCCAATGCATGTCTCCCTACTTTCATTTGTACTTTTTCTAAGTAATCTAATACCTCTTTCCCATATGTTAACTCTGCTATTGTCATTCCCTTCCATACAATTTTAGCTACATCATATTTATTATATGAAAACACTGTTAATTTCTTTATCAATCCCTTTCTTTTCTTTGTTTAATTTATCAATATTTTCTCCTTATTCATCCAAGAAATTTTTCTGATTACTTAAGTTGATTCCCAAATAACTATATCTATTCACCACACTTAACTTTATATTCCCCAATAAAAATTCTTCGTCTTCTCTTTCCCCATATTAATCATCATTATATTTAATTTTTCTTCACTAAATTTAATCCCCATCTCTTTACCCACCATTATGCATGTCCTCAACATAACTTCCATATTTTCTTTTTTTTCTGCACACAAAAAGACACCATCCACAAAAAAAGACTTGACAAAGTATATACTCCTTTGCCATCTATTAATGGTATCTCTATCCCTCTTCCTAGTCTCTCTATTGCTCTTTCCATTTCACTCAAATACAACAAAAACAAAATAGGTGACACAGGGCATCCTTGTCTTATTCCTACCCCATTTTTAACTTTAACTGATTCTATACTCCCTAATTGGTATGTATAATAATTATTTTCATATAATACCTTAATAATACCCACTAAAGCTTCATCCATTCCCAAATTTGCTAAACTTACCCATAATCTATTTCTATTTACTCTATCATATGAATTCTCTATATCTATTAAACTTATATACAACCATCTATCTAAATCTCTACTCATACCCATAAGTTGTGTAACTATGAATAAACTATCTCCTATACACCTATCTATCTAAAACCTCCTTACATTTCTCCCAATACATTATTTTCTTCCATCCATTTTGCAACTCTTCCAGCCACCATATATGAGAAAACATTATAAAAAACTGATGTTACCACTATTGATCTATAATTGTTTAACTTTCTATGATCCTTACCCTTTCCTTTAAATAATGATATTACTCTTGTATTACTCCAACTACCCAGAAAAACTCTTTTCTGTGCCACCTTATTAAAACATGATAATAGCTTTACTTTTGTCCTATGCCCTATATTTATTACCATCTCTGCTGCCTATCCATCTAAATCTCTTGCCTTTCCACTTTTCAATTTCTTCCCTACCTCATTCAGTTCATTTTCTGTATACCTAATATTCCTATTACTATATGCTTTTATGTTTTCTATCACTCTGTCTTTCACATCTAACATTATTTGAATATCTATTACATACCTATTTAAGATTCTCTCTAATTCTTCTCCAGAGCTACACTCTATTTCCTCATCATCTAGTAATACTATCTCTCTCTTTTTTACATTTCTTTTTTTAATGTAATTCCAAAATTCTTTACTCCCATCTCTTCCACTTTTATTAATATCCTCCAACAATTTATTATTCAATATCATTCTCTCTCTACAATTATCTATTTTAGCCAACTTCTTATTTTTTAAGTACTTTTCCCATTTTAGTATTAATATCTTTTTCACTTTCTGTGTTCTTAATAGCACACTTATATCCTCTGCATGCTATTTTAAATAATAATTGAACTGCCCTCTAGCTGCTATGTTCTACAACTTTTTACAATAATAAAAATGAAACAAATGTATCACTTTTTTCTGTATTTTAGATCTTATTTCAAGTTTTCAAGAACAATGACAGTTAGAGAGCAAACTAAGGATAACATAAAATGTGAATGTTGAACTGATTTATATAACTACACAAGCAAGTTGGCTTAGGTTGAAAACATTAATTTGTTTGTTTAATTTAGAATGGTAGCATAATAGAAAAGCAGAGAAGTAAAAAAATGGCGGTTCTAGAAAAGATGTATTCTATTCAAAATTTATCCAATTCACTATTCCTAGATCCAAAGCTCATCATTAGTAAAAGTCATAAATTAGAAACTAATTTGGGAATAGAGATAAAACAGTAATGAAAAGGCACCATAATTGAGATGAGAGAGAATTTACTATTGATCAGAATAGTGTAAGCTGGAATTGTTTGATGTTTTATTGGTTTTAATTAATATTTATATGATAAAAAACATGTTGCATTGCATTTTTTCAAAATTAAATCATAAATAAAAAGTATGTAAATAAGTCATACTTTACCTGATGTAAAAATTACATTTTCAAATTTATTTTTATTATAGATTATATTAGTAATCAGTCTAAATTTTTTTAATTGTTAATATTTTGGCAGAAAAAATAATATAAAAATATAATTGCTATACTGGTTAGTGCAAACAGATTGTTAATTAAGAAACAATTAATCTTAAGAAATGATACTTGAATAAAATTAAATAAAAGTAATTATTTTTTTTAATAAACATAAATAAAAAACGAAAACAAACTTGCCTTATGATGATGACATTTTAGTTATACTTATATGTTGGACTATTTACACCAGCTAACTTTAAATATTGAATGTCTTTAAAAGTGTTTTTTAAAACTTTATTTAAAATTTCCAGTTACATTCAATTGTTAGTAATAGCACACTGGTTTATATGCACACCACATTTTGAGTGATATTATTGTCCTCTCTTCTTCCAAGTATTGCTGATCTGAATCGAATCTGGACTTTTAGATTCTTAAATATTGAATATTAAGGTGATACTATAACCAACTGAGCTATTCTTCTATTACTAACAGTAAAAGTAATTGGAAAATTTAAATAAAGTTTAAAAAATTCCAAAGACATTCAGTATTTAAGGTTAGGTGATGAAAATATTCCAACATATAAGTAAAACTGAAATTATGCTGATGTAAAAGTAAGTGAATATTATAATTTTTTTTCATAAATTTTTTTTGTATATCAACTGTTTTGAAAAAAAAAATGTTGAGCATAAAATTGCAATGGTTTTGTGTTTTATATGTTATTCAAAGTTGATAATCCCTGTGTATTATGTGTTTTCAAGTATAATGTCATAAAATATAGATAAATAAAAATTGTGCCGATTTTTGCAACAATTAAACATGGCATTAATTAAAAATATACTTACCATTAATTCTACTAATTCTATTACCGAATGCCAAAGTCTGCAATAACAACAACAAAAACAATTACTAATTTGAAATATATCTTTAATTATTTATTTGCATTTATAATAATAATAGCAAAGTATTTAATTCTGTAGTTCATACATCATAATAAACAAAAGCAGCTCCTTACTATAGAATAATCTACTCTAAGATAATAAAAGGGATTAAAATGCAATTGTCTAATAAACATTGTCTACTAAAGCATAAAGTACACAAGTCTATAGTAGGAAAAAGCTTTGATTTATCATTTATAATAATATAACTAACATATGAAAACGCTACAACAGATAATATGTTTATCTATTATGACTTTATTAAATAATTTGATTTGTTTTTCAGTACGTTTGTTTAGTTTTCTAATTCAACATTCCTTTATTAAAATATATACACACACACATGTAAAATATCTTGGATTTGCTTTTTATTTTTTCCAAGAAAAGAAAAGAAATTATTTATATTCGCATTAAATTGAATTTTTCATTAATATATAATTTAAAGTGTAAACAACCGTGATAGCAATCTAAGTCATGATTTGCTATGAGATAAATGTAGTCTTCCCAGAATGATGTAGATTAGTATAATCATTGTCAATGAGCCAGGCAATACAATTAAAACATTTGATTATAATATGATGCAGCCTTAAAATTTTTACAGATGCTAAGTTTATGGTTTATCTTTTTAGTTTTAATAATCTAAGGGTGTAAGGATTTATACAATAGCAATCCATAAATAAATTATTTATTGAAAGAAATTAAATAAAAAAAGAAAGTAAAACTGCATTTAATATATTCTTTGAAAAAAAAAGGAAATTATAAACAAGTTATTAGAATGAGTTTGAAATGAATAAAGTAAATGAAAAAAAGATAGATTATCTTAAAGATAAGCTATACGATTTTGAAAACAGGAATATTAATATAAAGTGATGTAAATAGCCAAATAAGATCTGATCACTAAAAAATTATCGAACACCATAATATTTAATAAGTAAGATATTAAATCTATTTATAGATTTTATTAAAATGAAATTATATAACAATAATATATGTAAATTATTGCAAAGTGTAAAATAAAATTTTGCCATTTATAGTTAGATTTTAAATAATATATTACATTTTTAAAAAATTGGGTAGGGCAAAACTAAATAGTAAAGAAAGTGCCCCCCATGATGGTGCATTTTTACTTTTTATTAAATAAATACTTGAAATGGTTTAATTATTTGGGAAATAACATGACGTTGAAATAGCAGAAATTAATGAATTGATTTGTAATCTATGAATTTTTATTTATTGACTTTACATCTCTATTATTGAATAAAATAACATAAGTAAGACTATGAAATGGTTTGCCATTCAGAAGGTTATTTGATTTTTAAAATAGGAAATAATAGCTTGAACTGCTATCTGTGGACATTTAGTTCTTGAATCTGAAATTCTGCCACAGATATAAAAAACAGATAATTTTTCATTAATAATTTTCTACATATTATTTATAATTTTTTTTTTAGAATTTATAGTGTATAATATTATCGTAATTTACAAACAAAGTCAATCATTTCCAAGACAAAAGAAAAATAATAAATAGCTAGAGAAAATATTTATTTACAGATTTGATTATAAAACCTAAATAGCAACAATATAATTATATTTTGAATAACGTTACACATGTTGGATTGTATCTTATCAATATATTATTTATATTGACTTTATTATTTAATAAAAACAAGACTTATATTAATGCCAAATATAAATAACTAGACACGTTCAAAATATTAAGATAATTAAATCTTATCGTCAATTATATAAAATTTTGAACATGGACATTAGTTAAATATGAAAATATTATCTTAACTAATAAATAACTGTAAAATAATCTAAGGATTTGTATGACAATAATATCTAGTTTCCAATAATTATCAATAGTTATAAAGATTATTCTGTAATTAAATAACATTAAATGGATTTCTATTTTTAATGTAGATATTAAAAATAATATTAAAAAATTATGTGATGAATTATTTTGGTATACAGCTTACTTTTTATAAAAATATAAATATGTGTACGTTTAGAAAATAACTATGGTCATAATAAAAATATAAATTTATTTATGTTAAAAGTTTTATTGTGTAAAACCCTTTATTTCAATAGAGTTCTCCTTTTTGTGGAGATGGCTAGCCATAATCTAACTTGACAGTTCAGTTCAACTACAGTCTTGTGTACTGACTATGAATAATTTTAGAGTACAATAAATTAGAAGACAATTCTATTTGTTATTAATGCATATTTTAAATGTAAGCTAGTAAAGTAATGAGATACTATGTTTTGATATAAATTCTCTTATGCCAAAGAATTAAAAATATAATTGAGTTCATTAAACTATATAGTTACTTCATTATCATTAGATTTATGTGACTAGAAAAGAAAATTGATTTAGGATTAAAATCTTAGAGTATTAAACTATCAGATTATTACATCAAATAGTGTAAGAGAACAAAACATAACTATGAATCATTATGTGTTATCTAGAGCAATCTCTAAAGAAAATCAATAATTAGAAACTAAACTGAATATCTAGTGCATACTGGTAATCACTATATACCTATAAAATATTTTTGCTGATAACAAATATAGCTAGAAGAATCAAGATATGGTTGATTTTGGTAAGTTTTGACTTGCAATTGATATGACCAATGTTAAATACTGACAGGATGATTTAAGATGTGACATGCAAAGTTGTATATATGATGGTATATTATGAAAGAATTTCTAATTTAATCATCTGGCATTTGAAATCAATGGATATATTTAATGTGAGACATGCCATTTTATATGGGTTTAGAAGATAATTTGTAGTATATTTATGTATACTTTTGCCATAGATAATTAAGCATTCAGTATCATCACCCAAACTGAGATATTTAAAAAATTAAATTTGTAACTATTGTAAAATTTGAAGAAAAATATTAATATTTTGTTGGATGTAGTTAATGTAGCCCTTTAGTATCTCTTATAAGAATTTTTCATAAGAAGTTATTTTATATATAGTGACTTGACTATTGAATAGATATAATTAAGAATTTTTCATAATTGATTTTATTTAATGGATGGTATATTGTATATATTTCTTAGACAGTTTATTAATTAACTTTGAGTAGTATTGCATCTCTCATCCCCATATAGCTATTTGAAGTAGATAGATGGGTTTGAAGACATATAAGTGTCTAAAATTTCAGATTACTTTTAAATAATTGCTGGCTTTGGGTTAGTATTTTTAGATCTAGTGTCTGAAGCTATCATAGCGCCTCATTGAGGAGTGCCAAAGCATAAAACCATTGGTCTGAGATTTGAAGTGTGCTTTCTTTTATTGGCATTTACAAATAAAGCTTGTTAGAGCAATTAGCAAACTCTTTATTAGTAAAGAGGGTGTTTTTCAAAATATATATTGCTGTAATGACGCAAAAGTCATATATTCCTTAGCTGGTGAAGTATATGTTGCTTAAAACTTGATGCTTGAACAACATCAGTAGGTTATAAATATGTCATAAACAAGCAACTAGGCATTCTTATTACTATCATTCTAATTCTAGTGTCCCAGCAGTTCACTGCATATTTCTTTGCATTAGAATGCAGTCTCCTATTGAAACCACGTTGCCATGAACCATGCCAAAGAAAGAAACAAGTTAAAAGTGTTTTCAACAGTCATTTGGATACTGACTGTTTTTAAAGTATTTTTAAATACTCCATTTATAACAATCAATATGATGGATTTTATTTAAAAGAAATCCATCCACCATGTGTGGCTAGATAACCAAAAACTACGCCAGTCAAAACAACCAGGAAAATGCAGTCTGATCCAAAAAGTAGTGGTCAAATTTAAAACACCATCTTGTGAAACATCTCTATAATGTTACGAAGAAAGAAATGGATAGTGCCATAAGATCTCTTTAACAGTACCAGTGTTCAAAAATCACTCTCGGAAAAACTAAGGAAGGCAACAATAAAATACCTGAAAGAAATCATGATTAGTAACTGATTCCATATTTAACTGGTAAGATTTTATCACTATAAATATCATAAAACCTTAAACTTGAACCATATCTTAAACTTAAAATATATTTTATTACTATAATAGTTTTGAATATGTTTAGACAGTTCCAATACGCAAAAGTTTTATTTATTCATTATTAATAAATTATTAATTATTTTTTGTATTAAGGCATTTAATTTGTGTTTGGAATTTAATCCAAATACATGCATTTTACAGATATCCATGAGAAATCATGTAATCCACTGAGGTTCATGCTGGGATGGTGGTAATAATTGATGATGATTCTTCCTTTAAAAACTTTTTCAAAAGTAAACTTTCTTTTTAGGAGGTTTGGTGCCTTTGAGATTTTTTTATTAAATTGAAAAACTAATAAAATATTTTTGGGATTACTTATATTTTTAAATTATAAATCATCATCATCACATGGGTTTATATTATTATATATTTGAATTAAATTTTATTTCAATGTTATCAACCTTTCAACTTATTATTTATTTGAACCAAAGTTTACAGAACACATCTTGAAGATCTCATTATATATGTGTGTGTATATTTTGATTGCATATATTCCAGGTTCAAAACCATCTTTCGTGTACTGCGGGAAAGTTACCGTTGCAATATATTTATTCACAGGAAGTAGCTGAATTTTCTTAACATTTGTGAAAGTGATATAATATTTGATATTTAATTTTAGTTAATGCCCTGGGATTATTTTTTATATATTTGTGTTGGGAGTTTGCAAAGATTAAAATGACTAATGTTGAGTGTTTCTTTGTATATGAATATTAAATATATTTGTTTATGAGCAATTTAAGATCATTATTTACATTTTACACTTTTTGTTTCAATAAATCTTTATTTCAATATTTGATATCATTACAGCTCACAATTCAAGAGATGCCTCTTAAATTAACTACATGAGATTCAGATTTTTAAATATATTTCTTCAGAAAGGATGTGGAGTTGAAATCACGTAACATTCGGGAAAGTGATTTGATATTTAATTTCACCTAGCAGTATGCAATGGAATATTTTTATATACATATTATATATAAGTTATTCATTTCTTAAATTAATTTTCTCTTGTGTGTTTTCTGGAAATAACTTAATTTAATATGCATATCAGAAAGCTTGGTAACTTTCTGACAGATTTTAATGATTATGGAAAGAAAATTCAAGAGCACTAAAGAAGAATGATCTGAGATAACGAAAAAAAAAAGAGAGCAATTTTAATTTTTTTACTATGTTGTTATAGTTACTTAAGTAATATTATTAGAATAATTTTCTACAATACATTATACTCACTCAAAACATAAAGGTTCATTTGATGGAAATTTGGAGTTTAAAATAAATCTCAATCATTTTCCATGTTCTAGAAGAATGTGATGACGTGCAATAAAATTAAAATTGAACAAAATAAATGATAAATTGGTATTTTCTCCAAGGTAGCCTTTACCCTGCATTGAAAGGTTCACACCAACTGCCATAACATACTAAATATTAATACTGTCTAATTTTAATTCATTGTTTTATAATGAACTACCAGAGCGTAATGCATTATAGGAAACATCCTAAAGATGATTTTGTATATATGTATAAAAGCAAATCAGTAAATGAATAAATAAAAATTTTCTATATAGAAAGTATTTGGGTCTTAAATAAATGATATTGCATAAGTACAGCAATTACACGTTAGTTGAGGAAACCTAAGGTTAGCAGCAAATTGAGAATAAATAAAAGTTAAACAACTAATATATGCATATGAGAGACGAATGGATTAAATAAGAAAGTGTGCAGGGGTGATGTGGAGAAGAGAAGCTAAAGATCGGAAAAAATGGATTGAACTTGGAGAGATTTTTATCTTGTCGTGGTTTGATAATGATTGATGATGGTGATGTATATTTTGAGATTTATTTTAAAGATGAATATAAGAATACTTTTCATTTGCTAACTTTTTTGATTTTTTAACCAACTTGTGAAAATATATATGGGTAAAAAAATACGCACCCACATATAAGACAAAAGGAAAAAGCAGGGGATGGAGAGTGGAGAGGAAAAAAAACATACAGGCACAGAGATTTAATTGTTTAAATTTATTTTTGTTTGCTGGGGAAGGGAAAATTTTTCAACAGGATGTTTTAATATTACAAGCGTTCTATTTATTTAAACTTCTGGAATTAAAAAGATAACTAAAAACAATTAAAGGAAGAGGATGGTAAGAAAAGAAGAGAATAAAACAATATAATTTTATACTATATAATCGGTGTTTATTAAATTTTATTTTATACCAGAAGTAATCTAAACATAATTTATATGTACATATATTATCTCTTACATTTTATTTAACGGCTAGGCGGCGAAGTTTCCTGAGATTTTATATGAGCAATAATTTGACTTTACTTTATTACAGCTTTGCCGTTTTTTAAAAACATATTTTTAATTAACGTACACACACATGCACACACATTTGTAATCTGTGTCATTGTGAAACAAATGGCTGCCAATGAATGGTTGGTATTAACTTAAAAGGAAATTAAATGGAGCAAATTTTTAATATTATCTCGTATAATATTGTTACTATAAATGTTATATTTGATATTAAAGAAATATGGATAGACTATTCATTAGTATCCATTAGGTAGAATGTTTAACTTGGTGATTTTTGTCTATGGGTTTAAATCTAAAAGCACATTAAGATTGTTTTTTGCTTAGATGTTAAACAAAAAGACTGAAAAAATATTGAATAATAAAACATTAAAAAAATCTAATATATAATAGTAAACAAAAGTTTATTACAATAAAGTATATAACACGTTTTAATTTATTTAATCATATGATCATCATCAGCTGAGTATTATTTATGATGTGGAGAACATAGGTTACAATGTTTATTTTCCTTGGTTCTATTCTCGTAATGTATTAGAATTTAAGATTTTAGAATAAAAATATTGATTAATAAATTTCTCATAATTAATAATAAAATGACTTTTTACTTTCAAAAATATATTTTATTCAATTACAGAGTAAGGTACATCATTGTGTATACAGGTAATAGTTAGAGCTGCTGTTAACAAGCATTGTTTGCAATGGGTTTACAGGAATACAGTTCAAATAGGATGGTTAGGAGGTAGGTCATACCTTCCCTGTCATCACAGCAATAGGGGGAGAATCTGTCCTGACAAGGTCAGAGGCATCGTCCATAGAATGAAACAGAATGTCTTGAAACTTAAATTTTTAGTTGATCCCAGGTCTGAATCACCAACTGTTCTGGGCAAGTCCTCTTGTCAATCTCCCTAGCCTTCCATATGAAATTTATAAGGAGGTCCTTGGGACTATGGTCAATCCCACCTTCAAACAATAGTTTGCAACATATTAGTCCAAATCCCGAAGTTGACAAATGGAGCCAGCTGAATTCTGGAAAAAAGCCCCTTTTCAAAGGCCAGAGGAATCATTACATAAGTCAGGTCAGGTGCAGACATTTTCCTCAGAATTATGCCTCGGAGACAAGACCACGAATCACAATGGAACAGAATGTGGTCCATGGTCTCTTCCTGCTTCCCGCACATTGGACATAAGGTATCGATGTTATAGCCTCTATGATGGAATAAAAAGGACCTTGTGGGAAGGGTCTTAAGGTTGACCTTGAGAAGGAAGTCTACATACATGGGCTCAAGTCTGAGGAATTGTGTCCATTTGGCAAGTCTGGAGATAGAAATTGAGAGCAAGATGGGGGTACATGTTTTCTCCTAGAACATTAGTCGGTATGTGTCCCAGTAAGTAAGTTTTGACTGGAATAGGGAGCTGGAGGTCTTGATCCATGATAGGATATCCGTCACCTGCTGTTGGATCCAAAGTCTCCTCAATCTGGGTGGGAGTCTATCGGTAGGTTTGACCCTTTCTATGGGAACTGGGCACTCAATGTCAGAATGAGAATTCAATAGCCTAACCAGAATATTGTATGTCCTTTGAATTTGGAAGACTTTAATGGCATGTAAGGCCAGTCCATTCAAGGGTTTAGGCTTCTGTAAAATGTTTAAGCTGATGACTGGGGCCCCCTTCCCCCAGCATAGTTTCCTGCAAAGCGTCTCAATCCTTACTTTTTCCTGCTGTAGTCGAGTAGAAATATTATTTTATTCAATGCTGAACATAGATATTTGTGAATGTTTTGTTATAGAAACATATTTTACTATCGGACAAATATCATCATTATTAGCAATCATTCATAAATAAGCATTGCTATAATAACTTAAGAAAAAAAAAAGAACAAAAACAAAAAGTAAGTGAATTTTGCTATAACTATGTAAATCAATTCACACACACACACACACACATATATATATATATATATATATATAGATTCAAAGGCATAACAGCTGTGATTCGTTTATTCTGTTTAGGTGACATTTTAAAAAGCTATTTTTTAGCAGTATTTTTTTTCTTCCGAAAGACGTTTACATTTGGTCATTGCAGTTTTTCATTTAAACATTAACCTCAAGAAAAATAGCAATATTTTTTTATTATATATAATTACATATGCATCCCATATATATATATATACAGAATAACTTATTAAATAGCAATATTTTTTTATTATATATAATTACATATGCATCCCATATATATATATATACAGAATAACTTATTAAATGCACATTTAAAGTTGAATAAAGTTATCTTCAAATCCATTGTAATATTTTTTACTTTTAGTTTTGATTTAAACATCTGTTTTCAGCAGTTCAACGTTCTACATGTAGTTGTTTCTTAAATCTATTAAGATCTCCGGAAATTTTGCTCACAACATTAATTGTTATCTATAGTTATTTTTACTATCAAGTCGTATACTTTAGTCAAGCGTTGGTGGCCTAGTGGTTAGCATAGCTGCCTTCCAAGCAGCTGGCCCAGGTTCGCTTCCGGTCAACACATTTGATATATGAAAAAATATTGTATACTTTATTGATGTTTTAGTTTCAATTCTGATATATGTCTTTATAGCTTGTGATAATTTGCATCCTCAAATTACTTTTTAAAAGTCATTGTCTTTCTCATTTATATATATAATAAAGTATTTTTAAAACATTGTTTGTTGGCACAGTAAAAATGAAATAGTAATAATATATGTAAACCATCAGCATTTGCAAAAAGCAGTAAGTGATAACAAGGCAACATAATTTTACACCAAAACCTAAAGCATCTGATTATGATCAATAAAATAATTGAATATTTTGTTGCTAAGAGAGATCATGTGAAGTTCAAACAGGGTCAAACATATTTTTGTCTTTTGAGTTCTCCATTTTACCAAGCATTTTACTCATGAAAATCACATATTATAGAGCGTTTAAAACTGAATAAAATATTAAAAAAATTGCTTTTCTCATCTTACACATAAAAAGCTAATTTATTTTTTGATTATTGGTCTGTGAAGAGATTTTAGAGTTATTTGCATTTCAATGAGCTTTTTAATGTTGCATGCCGCTTCTTCTTTATTTTTAATAAGTATAATTTTTTTTGGATATTTAGGAACCTAAATATGATGGAATGTCTTAATTATTAGCTGTTATAATTTTTAATACCCAATTATCCTGATTAAAAATCTAACTATAAATATATTGCGCTGACATGCATACCATCATCCTTATAAATTTAGCTTAAAATGATGATGAATTGATATATAAAGTGAATAATAAATATAATAAAAAAATATTTTAAAATCTAAAGCCTTATTCTAATTGCTATCATACAAATAATGAAGTGTATTAAATGTATTCAAATTTGCATAAATTTGACTATCTACTAAGAAAGTGGTTTCTTTTTTCTTTATAACTTAAAGCTGGATTCATTTTAGGTAAAGTTTACCATATCATCATCAAAAGTACATTCGGCTTAGAAGAAAGAATGCAAGTGAACAAACTTGGCAAATTTAAATTATGAATACAAAGGAAGGAAAAAAATCAATATTGTATTAAATATATATTTTTTGAAATGAACAATCTCCAGTTCAATAAAAAAAATATATATTTTTTTCTTCTATGTCTATGCAAATTTGTTTAAAAAGAACTAAAATGAGGTTTAAGAACGAATGAAAGTTTCGATACAAAATATCAGTTTTTGCATAGCTTTTGATCAGAAGGGAATAATACTAATTCATTCAAATCCCAGAATTTTACCATGCCTCATAAATAAAAAGGAAGAATACTACTAGCAGTTAGATAGATCTAGTCTGCAACACTTTTAGATCATATTTCAAATAACTTAGGTTGAAATGAAATGCTTATTTAAAGGACAACTAGAAATTACAAGGCTATACTATCACCCTAAATGGACTTAAATATTTTTCAGAAATAAATAAATAACAATTATTTTGTTTTGGGTCTTATATTTGAAGAATGATTTGTACTTTGTTTTAAATAATCAGAATTTGTAAATAATGCTTGTTATCCAAGTATTATTTTAAAAAAAATTGTCAAAAAAGAAAAAGAAATGAATTTGTAAAAAACTTTTCATTACTTTATAAATTTATTTTTAAACAAAAAAATAATAATTATTATATATCACATATGTACACCAAGTTTATGAAATATATATAGGTTATTATAATGATAATCATGTAAATACAATGTAAACTTGTAAATTGTCTGTCACAAATAACTTTAGCTAACAATGTAATTATTTCCATTAGTCTCATTTGTTCATAGTTAAATTTATATTTGATTACTAAAATTGGATTTTATTTAGATAGATTTATATATGCACACATTTTTGTTTAATGTTTAGTAGTTTGCATATGTTTGTATCCATTAAGGAGAATACATTTCTATCAATTTATAAATTAGAGATCGATTTCAGAATGAGTTATCCCTGTATAAATTGTAGTTGTATTGAATTAGGTTTAGGACCAAAAAGAGACACTCCTTAAAATTATTGGATAGAATATTTATTCAGTTGGGGTTTAAATTAAAAGATCATCACTTCATAGTTTTTATTATATAAGCAGTTATGTCTAGGAATAGAATCTAAAAAGACTATTTCTTATGATTATGGTAATAAAGATAATGTTGATGTATATACCATACATAAAACATGTATGTGTCAGTACTAGGAGACATGCAAGTCAAAGAAATGTTATATTTATGAATTCGTAAATAAATAAAATTATATTTAAGTTTATTGAAGACCAGGTGAAAGGTATAGTAAATGCGACATTAGCTTATATGATTGGTTAATTTTATTAAAGAAAATAAGTTGTACATCAATTAATAAATATACTTGTAAATAAATTATTATTGCATGGTTTGTTATTTTGTTTATATAAGATTGCTTGGGCTTTATTGTTCATCAGAAATAACTTATGTTCTCTGTGATTTAGCCTTGCATTACAAATGGAGTTGTGTTGTAATGGTTACTGTATTATATTGAATGAAATATTATTGTAAAATACATGTGTTATTTTATTTCCTGATGCTTAGGGCAAGATGACACCTATGAAATTTATGTAAATAAATAAATAAATAAATAGAGAAAATGTAAAAATTGTGAAATAGGCTAATCTGATCATTACAATATATATGGAAATATTTATTTAGTAGTTTTTCTTTTTAAATTTTAGTTAGAAAACAACAGCCACGTCTTACTTATATTATAATTATTGAAGATTAGTTGACTGGAGCTAAAAAGAGTATTCAACTGTAATTCCTGTTGTTATAAAGAGTATGTAATGGTACAGAAATAGATATAAAGTGAGAAATAAAATATATCCAACTTTTTCAATTTCATACATTGTAATAATCTTCTCTACAATAAATCATGTAGTATTATAATTTAATACGTACCAGACATTATAATGGATATAAATATTTCAAAGGTCCTCTAGCTGCCTTTATCAATAATTTTTACAGGAAGAAAATTAATATTTCTTATTAAATTTTAGATCTTTTTGTGTAGAGTTAGCAATCTTAAATTAATTCATATATTTTAATGTAAATTGCTTTTGAAAGAACTAATATAAATATATATCACTTATTATTAAAACTCTATAATAAATATTTACATGTCATATATGTAATAATAAGTATTATTTTTATATTAAAGAATTGTACAATTATTTAGTAATTATAAATTCTGTTTTAATTAATATTATTATTAAAACATGATATGTAATTACCACATAACATTACATTTATTTGATATAAAACTATTGATTATATATATATTCATGTTATCTTTAATATTATGTAATACTTCAAGATATTCATACTACTGGTTTATTTGGTAACTGAAATAATCTCAAGACAAAGCGTAAGATATTAATTTTGTATCATGTTCTCTCTTTAAAATCTCATTTTCTTATATAGAGTTTTATCTGAAAAACTTCGGTTAGAAAGAACAAATTTTAAATTAATCATATCACTTATTAACGCTATTTTTAAATTGATTTATATTATTTAATTAACAAGAGTAAAAATCTTCTCAATATATATATTATCAATACCAATTCAAAGAGTGAAATATATAAATATAAGATATTTCCAGTGTTTAATATTATATATTACTTGTTTTAATACTCATGCTATTGGTTTAATAAGTAAGTGAAATGTTGTCAAGACAAAGCATAAAACAATAGTTTTTTTAGAAAAAAAAAAAAAACAGACATAAAAAAAAGGTCAGATCTTTTCTCTAAAAAATAATGTTTTGTTCCTTTTATTGATAGTATTTCATTTATCTAATAAGCCAGTAGTATGAGTATTGATTTCAATGTGATATATATATAATCGATTTTGACATAGATTTTCCAAAAAGTATGATAATTGTAAAATATATCTAAACATAAAAAAATATACAATATTAATATTCTATGTTCTTTATTACTTTTACAATGCTTTTTTTAGAACCTAATATGACAGTTTCGATTGTATGAATTTGGCAATGCAATGGGAAAGATAAAGTTATAATAATTTATAGAAAATTATTATACTTTAAATTTTTAATGTTTTGTTATGACATAATAAGAATTTAAATTTATCCAATATTATATTGTTGATATTATATTCTAAAATATTTTGATTTTATTTAATTTTTTTCAGACAAACTCATCTCTAACAGTATTACAAAAGATTTTAGAAAAAAATAAAGAATATTATTTACTAGAACTGCTAATTACATGGTGGTTAAAAATTTTACTTTATTTCATGATGTAAGAATTAGAGATAATAATTTACTGACCAACTATTGGTTAGATAAAGTTGGTTTGAGGTCATATCTAAATGAAAAATTCTAAGCCTGAATATTACCTGAAAATGTAAATGCGTATATACTGCTTCTTCTGTTTGTTTCTTTTTGGTTAACTATTATATGCTGCATCTCTCTCTCTCTCTCTATATATATATATATATATATATATATATATATATATATATATATATATATATATATATATATATATATATATATATATATATATATATATATATATATATATTGAGAAATTGCATCCAAATGCTTAAAGTCTCCTATTCACTTAATAAATTAAGGTTATTTGAGAAATGCATGCACTGTAAGAGAGACAATGGTCTTAATTGCCTATATAAATTTGAGGTTAAGAAAGTACATATTAAGAAGAATAGATAAGATTTAAAAGCAAAGATTATCACAGAGAAAGTGGTCATGTATTATTAATTTCGTTGAAGAAAATTAATAACCAAATAAAATTAAGTTGAATATATTAGAAATTATAATAATCAAGGAACAATTGATGTCTAAAATGTGATCACCAAATATTTTAAAATACACTAAAGAGTTGGCATGGGAGAATAATAGATAAGGTAAACTGTGTGTTGCCATTTAATGTGAAAAAATAAACAAATAAATTAGATTTTGGAAGTCTGCATTAAACTTGGCCATATTTTCCTTATTTAATAGTCTTGTAGTGGTTGGAAAGTATGACATATATACATATATTTAAAACAAATCCTGGTAGAACCTTGTGATATAGAAAGTGTGTTATAAGATTTGGCAAATATTAAAAAAAACACATTAAATTTGTGGAGAAACATAGTAAAAAAGTTATTCAGATAACAATAGTATATTACATTAAAAACATCGAGCATATATAAAAAAATAGCAAAATAAATATTTTAATAAAAAGCAAAATTAGAAATAATGCTTTGCATCAAAATTATTGAATATATACAAAAATGTGAGCAAAAGATAATTCAAAAAAGTATATCAATTTATTTTTTTACCGGTAATTCTTTTGGAAATAGATTTTTATTGTTATTGCCGTTTATTAAATTTTTTCTTTTGACAAATGCAATCTTAGTAAAATTTATATAGTTACTTTATAACAACAGTCATTTTCTTGTTGCACATATTAGATCAATCATATTATTTACAACAGAAACTATTTGTATTTGTTATGGCATTATAGTGAATTAGAAATAAAAAATTAAAGTTTAATTTAAAATAGCTTTTCAAATTGTTAAAAAATATTCACTAATTATTTTTATTGTTGAGACTGGAATTTTAAAATTAAATTTTATTATATATATATTAGATTAAATATTTTCCTGGATATGTTAAGATGAAAAAAAATTAAAATGTGCCAATCACACTTTGCTTTGGTTACAGTATAACATCTATGAAAACGTTTATTCTATCATAAAATAATTTTCTGGGAGAGAGAGGTTTCTAAATTTTTATTTTAAAAAAGCATCTGTCAGCAATAATTGATAGTTTTCTAACAACATTACTACATCACTACTAAACATATCATTAATTTTTACATAAAAACAGTCTCACACTTTATTTCTTTCATATACACATATATGTTAGAAACATTTTTTCTTATTGTTATAAATCTCGTTCTCTCTTTCTGTCATTTATTGTTATCTGCATATGTTCTTTACTTTTTCCTTTTCATCTTTTTTATAGCTTTGAGGAAAAAACTGATACATTTGGTGATAGGTAATTTTTTTTGGCTTTCTTTTCTATTTTGTGATATTATTGTTTTTAAACTTTCCATTTTTTGCCTTTAGTTTTGTTAGAAATTTTTTGCTTTAGATTTCTTTTTTGTCTCTTGTTAGCTTTTTTATACTGTTTTGTGATGCTGTTTGTTTTTTCGCTGAACAGAATTGCTTACTGCACTTCTTTCTATACAATTTATTTTGCTAACCTATATAACCTTTCTTTAATTTTTTTTTTGCAATATTGTTCAATTCCACTTTTCTTGCAAATTAAAATTGTTTTCTCCAAAATTTTCAATTTTTATCTGTTTGTGATCAACAACTTTTTCCATTATGTGATTTTGATCCAAGACATAACATTTATATTTTAATTACATGGCTATGCAAAATTAAAGCAATTGAATATTTTTTTGCTTTCAGTTTTTATACTATATATATATATATATATATATATATATATATATATATATATATATATATATATATATATATATATATATATATATATATATATAGGATTTGTGAAGAGTGCCTGGTTTTCAAATATTTATATATATATATATAAAGATTTAAAGAAAAAATAAAAATCATAAAGTCCTATATATATATAGTTTCAATTTTTTTGCTACATATATAGTAACTACCAATTATATAATGAATGGTTTGGTAGAAAAAGTTTATGATCTATACTGGCATCTACAAAATATTAAGAGCCTCATTTTGAAATATCAATTGTGTATATGATAAATAGGGTAGTCATCATCATCATCAACCATTATCAATCCACTGCAGGATGAAGGTCTCTCCAAGTTTAATCCATCTTCTCCGATCTTTAGCTTCTCTTCTCCACAACACCCCTGCACATTTTCTTATTTCATCCATCCATCTCACATGTGGTCTCTTTCTGGGTCTTTTACAATCTCTTGGAATCCAGTTTAAAATTTCAATTGTCCATCTATTATCATCTCTTCTAGCAATATGTCCAGCCCAACTCCATTTCAATCTTTTAATTTTTTCAATAAGGTCAGTAACACCTGTTTGTTGTCTTACCCATACATTGCGTTTTCGATCTCTTCTTGTTACTCCCAACATACATCTCTCCATACTCCTTTGAGTGGTCTGAAGTCTCTGTATTGCTCTACCATTAAGTGTCCAAGTCTCAGATCCATAAGTAAGAACTGGTAAAACACATTTGTTAAAACCATCCTTTTCAAATACATAGGCATATTTCCTTTTAGTATCAAGTTATTTCTATCAAAAGCACTCCAACCAAGTTTAATTCTATGATTAATTTCCTCCATTATGTTTCCATCTATATTAATAATCAGACCAAAGTATTTGTAACTGTTAACTTCTAATTCATCATAATCAATCTTTATTTTCATATTTGAGCAAATCGATTAAACATTACTTTAGTCTTTTTAACATTTATCTTTAGTCCTACTTTTCTACTTTCATCTGCTAACTCCTGCAACATTTCCTGCAGCTCTGAATCATTATTTGCAAAAACAACTACATCATCTGCGAAATCTAAATGACTTACCTACTCTCCATTTACTTTCACTCCTTTAGTTTCCCATTTTAATCCACAAAATACTTCTTGCAGCACTGCTGTAAAGAGTTTTGGAGATATGGAGTCACATTGTCTTACACCTTTCTCAATGTTGATTTTTCCAGTATCATTATGTAATCTAATTGTTGCTGTTGCATTTTTATAAATATTCTTTAAAATATGACAATATCCTGGATCTATACCTTGATGATCCAATGTTTTAATCACTGAAGAAATGTGTATAGAATCGAATGCCTTTTCATAATCTACAAATCCAAAACATAATGACAACTCATATTCGTTTGACCTTTCTATGACTTCTCTCAATACCTGGATATGATCTATTGTACTAAAACCACTTTTAAATCCAGCTTGTTCTCTTGGTTGGTGGAAATCCAAAGTTCTCTGTAGACGAGTTATAATTATCTCGGTAAAATTTTTATATAAAACTGATAAAAGGCTGATAGGTCTGTAATTTCTAATATCTTCTTTATCACCTTTTTTAAATATTAATATTATTACTGCATTCTTCCAATTTTCCGGTACATCTTTATCATTTAGACATTTGGTATATAACTTTTCTAAAATTGTTTCTATTTCTTCACCTGCTTCTTTTAATATATCAATTATAATTCCATCATTTCCTGGAGCCTTTCCTTCCTTCATACACTTAATTGCATGTCTCACTTTTTTATTTAAAATTCTGGACAATTCGGAAGATGTAATAGATATAGGAGGTACTTGTTCTTTATTACTATATAATTCTTGATAAAAATCATCTACCAATTTCATGATGTCATCTCTCTTTTTAGTAATAATTCCATATTTTTTTCTTATTTCAGATATAAATTTCCTACCAATACCAAAATGTTGTTTAACATTTTTGAGACTTTTATTTTCTTCTACAGCTTTCCTTGCTATTTCACAGTTATACTTTCTTATATCATTTTCAACTCTTTTCCGTACCATTTTACAAAATTCGAGATATTCAATTCTTTTTAATACATCATTTTTGTATATCTTCATATTCCTTTTTTTCTTCATAAATTCTCTAGTCTCAGTAGAAATTTTATTAGTCAATTGCTGCTTTTTTCTACCAGTTATGTTTGTTGCAGTTTTTAAAAGTGTATCAGTTATTTTCATATTAATTTCATTCAAATCTGAATCATGTTCAAAATCTCCTAACACTTGAAACCTATTTGTAAGTTCTAATTTAAATTCATTAGAATGTTTCTGAAGATTAGGAATATCAACTGTAAATATTGTTTTTCTTAATAATTTTTGTCTCTCTAGTTTTGCATTAACTCCCTATCTTACATCTTACTAATCGATGATCACTTCCTGTGTTAAATTTATTAAGAACATTACAATCTTGAAATAGGTATTTTCTATTAATCAAAATATAATTTAATTCTGCTGTGCCTTCATTTGGATGCTTCCATGTCAATTTCCTTTTAAAATTTTTTTCAAAAAAAGAATTCATAATATAAAGTTTTTTTGCAAACTCTACAAGTCTATGCCCTTTTTTATTTCTATTACCATAACCAAAATTACCTACATCACTTTCATCTGTCATTTGTTTACCAATTCTAGCATTAAAGTCTCCCATAACAATTTTAAAATGTTGTTTACTCTGAACAAAAGCCTTTTGTACATTCATATAAAAATCTTCTACTACTTCATCACTATGATAACTTGTTAGAGCATAAATCTGAATTATCTGCATTTGGTATCTGCTATTAAGTTGTATAACTAATCTTGCCACTCTGTCCGATACACCATCGATCTCCACAATATTGTTTTCCACTTTTTATTTATAATGAATCGTACTCCACTTGTATTTTCAATATTTGTGCCTTTATAGTAGAATACATGTCCACTTTTTAAATCAATTGTCACTTCACCTTTTCTTTTAACTTCACAAAGTCCAATAATGTCCCATTTAATATAAGACAGTTTTTCTTCTAATTCTTGCAATCTTCCTTCACTTGAAAGTACCTAAATAAAAAGTCATCATCAAATGGCAGCCTGGGTCCACAATCAGAGGATTCTTAAAACCTTCCACCTTTGGCCACCAACTGCTGCCTTGGTTGGTGACTTTACAGCCTCCTAGGAATAAGGGCCATGATTTATTTTTGTCTGTCATAATTGTATATATGTATTGGAAAAATATTTATCATTTACACAAACATTTATTCTGCCTTATCAGGCAAGTGAGAAGAGAGACCATAGTGTTTTTTGATCTTAAATTCAGAGGTAAAAAGCCAATAAACTCACCATGCTGGCTAATGTGTGTTAATGAGCAGCCCATCCATGTTGTATACTATATGAATAATCACATAGTAATAACAGCTGCAACAACAAGAAGTATGGAGTAGACATTAGGAATTTGCCCTGCTCGGTTCCTTCAAGTCTCCAAGGGAAATCAAAGGCTCTCCTTTCAGTTAATAGCAAACTCCTTTCTTTTTAAGTTTTACTAATTATTAAATATCTGTATATATTCATTATTCAAAAAAATACATAAAATAATTTTCGTATACATATACGTGTGTGTATGAATCCTTTTTTAGTATCCACATCAGATCGCAATACCAATATTTTTGATGCTATAAGTTTTGTTTTATCATAGCCACCAACATAAATAAAGTTAAGATATTATACAAAAAGATTATTTATTTTGGCGGTCATGTAAACTTCATGCATACAAATAATAAATTGTGTTTTTATCCATAAATTTGTAAACCATTGGTAAAAGATAGCATTGGAATAAATCAGTTTTCAGGCATTCTTTACAACATTCTTTCAATTACAGTAAACGAAACATCTTTTGTAATAACAATAATATTAATAATAACAATAAAACAATTATTTCACATAACTAGACATGATATGAAATTTTTTCTTAATAAAAGTCCTTATGGTATAATGGTTAATACATCTCCTTACCACATATGATTTGGGTTAACAGAGTAAAATTTGGAATGTGTTTAGGTCTTTGAATCAAGAAGAACAAACTATAGTAAACCTAGAAAGTCAATCAGTATTTAACAGCAAATGATTATCTAGTTATTAATAGCCAAAGTGTAAAAGTTACAGTTAATGTGGGTTTGGTCAAAAACAAAACAACCTAAGTATAAAAATAGAACATTTTTTTTCCTCATATGTCAAAGGAAGCGAACCCAGGCTAGTTGCTTGGAAGGCAGCTATGCTAACCGCTAAGCCACCGACGCTTGACAAAAATAGAACGATATTTTTACTCAAAGATCATCGGAGATATCTTAAATTTTTAGTAATCTTTTTCACCAAACAATGTTAAATAAAATTTAACTCATGTTAGTTCTTTAGCCTAAAACCTAATAAAACAATAACAAAGTTGTAGCCTAAAACCTAATAAAACAATAACAAAGTTGTGCATCATTTTTATAAAGACTATATTTGAGTAAAAAGAAAGTTAAAATATAAAATGTTTTAAAAAAGCCTTTAGAACAGTTCTATTTTATAAAGCATTCATTTTCATTCACTTGCTACCCGTTTGAAGTATAAATTTGCCTTTTTTTCTCATGTGTCATAGCATCATCCGGATAGCGAACCCACTAACCCGGGACTATTGCTTGTAAAGCAGCTATCGCTGACCTCTCGACCACCAATGCTTGACTAAATTTGCTTTTTGATAATAAAAATATAATGCTTTACATTTTTTTTTTTTTTTTTTTAGCAGAATGCAATATTTATCATAAATATATATATATACAGAAAGCAATAAAAAATGGTCTGTATCTATTTTTTATACAATGCAAATTTATATCACATATTTATAAAAAAATAGGTAAAATTAAAGTTTAGAACATAAATATGAAAAAAAAAATATATAATTTAAATCTTAACATTGAAATAATATTATTATCTTTCTATTTGATTTAAAATAAAAATTTTATTAAAAAACTCCCTTATCTTAAAAAAGATTATTGATTTTATTATTATCCTCAATAGGATATTATGGTTTTTAAATGAATAGAAAAGTGAAATACGTACCTGTATATTTGGCCATAGAACGAAATATATTAAACAATAAGAAAAATAAAAAAATGGTAATGTTTTATACATAGACATATTTACTTTTAATATTTGGCGAAAATATGTATTTATATTTATAGAAAAACAATCGGAAGATTCCATTATAGCGGTATCTATTTAATGTGAACTTATAATTTATATTGTAACTGTATAACTATAATATAACTTAAAGTACTTTACCTTTTGAAAGTAAAGATTATTTAAAATATAAATTGATTTACATAAATGTTTAATGGGGCATAACTTGTTTTTTTTTCTTCTAAAAAGCAAGCTAACCTACCTACCTTTTAAAAATGATATTTCCGCCTGATATTATTTAACAAAATGATATATTTAAATATTATTTTTTAAAAGATCTTGTAGGAATTGTTTTTAAATATTTGTTTACATAAATAAATTATTTTTTTCTATTAACGGTCGTACTAAACTGAATTTTATTGAAATTATTACCTTTTATGCTAATGTACCGCGTATGTATAGATGCAAAAAAATTATACATTAATGTCGCAGATTTATTACGAATTTTTATTCAAAAGATTTATTAAGAAAATATTTATATAAATATGTTGAATATAAAATGTAATCTTTATTAAAATGTAATGCAGTGTAAATCAATTTGTCTATCAAAGGAAGATCAAATAACAAAGCAGGTAAGTGCTACATCTCACAACAAAAAGACATGACTTTAATGCGCTACATACTGCTGCAAACTGCCCAAGGAGTCGACATTTTATTAACATAGATTAAAATTTGTTTTATTACCCCTCTGTTAAATCATTTTTTTAAAACATCTCAATTTTAAAGCTATTATCATAAATTTTAACAAGACCTCATATTTTTAAGAAACAATCAATATCGATAATCATAGTTGTTTTTGTTATGAGACAAAGATCCAGAAAAAAAAAAAAAAACGCATTATAAATTCTGTTAGGACATGCACATCTATTAAAAAAATACTCTTAACATTCAATCTAACAACAATAATTTATTTGCACAATGTTTTATAAAATAAAGATAGTTCATATTTACTTAATAGTGTGATATTTACTAAGGCAATAAACCTAAAGCATGTGCGGTTGAAAATGCGAAGGTAGGGACCTCTACAGATCTTAACCACAAGCTTACGCATTGGAAAAAAAGAGGGGAACCTTCTTTACTTTAACCTACTTTCTATATAAATAGGTAAAGCTGGAGCGGTTAGATCTGAGAGCGTGAAGATATTCAATACTTCACTGATTAAGTCCACAATTCCATTATACATTAGTACTCGCGAAATCTTTCAATTTACAATGAGTCAATGGAAAGATCTTATAGTTAGAAATCTATTACGATAATAGTGTGATAAAAACATTCCATTATAACATATTAATTTAGGCTTTATAATGTAGACATTAACTGGTCAAATAATAATCAAGAATATAAAAATATATATAGTTCTCTATATTGTAGTAGTTAGCCATCGCTGTGAATTAAATATATATATAAACGATCTTTTTAAAACATAAAGAATTCATTTTTTAATCTTAAATAGCTGCGCTCAGAAATTTCACTTTAAAAATAACAAACTATTGTGTCTGTTTTATCTTTCGTAAAGTTTTTAGTTTTAAATTGTTTATTTTTTTTTAAAAAAAAGTTGTCGAGATGAAAATCTTTTACTCATATTTAAGTGAAAAAGTTATTTTAAATAATAAAAAAAAGTGATTGAAAATTCTAGTTTTAATATTTGTCAAAGAATATATGTGTTGATGTGTATTTAAAAGAACAAGGGAGATATATAGATTTTAAATTTAATAAATTTGTCTAGAAAGTTTAATTATTTCAGTTATATGTATTTTTTGTTAATATTAAAGTTATTTACGCAAAGCGTTCGAAAACAAATTTTCAAATTGAGAGTGCGGGGTTACGAAGCAAACCTTGTAAAAATTTTTAGCGTCGCGTGGTTGCTAGGAGATGATCTCCGAGATAACACTAGAGAAATTCTGACGTCATTAATTTTGCAGGAACGTGAGTTGTTTAATCTTAACGAAAAAAAAAACTTTTTATTTGATAAGAAACTTTCGATCCAACTAGATCGTTTTTTTAAAACAGTTTATTAGCCATAATAGTCGGCTAGATAAAGATAATCCGATGAGGATACTGAAACCCCCATTCCAGTTGCCTATATACTGCCGAGTCTCCGTGGCATAATGTTAAAATAAAATAAAAGCCTAGAATAAAATAAAAGCCTATCTAAGAAAAAAGGAAATTATCTTTTCACCTAAGCAGAGAAGAAGTTACATTTTAAAGATATCCGGAGGGAAATGTTATGGCGTGGACCAATTAATAGTTTGTCAACATTTTCAAGAATTCTTAAATTCTTTACGCCTGTAATGGTCTTCAAAACAAGTTTTGTGAACAATAAACTTTTTATCTAGAACCTTTAAAATTAAGTTCGTCAACAATTATCACCTGTGAAACCCGCTGAAAATCCGATTGAAATTGAAGGTTGAATTTAAGACTTTAGATTTTAAAAAAGAAATAGACATTATTTCCATTAATAATAATTTATTACGAATTGTTGCTATGCATTTTTTTCTCTCTCTTAGATCTATCTAAAAATATTTGTTTTGTTTTGAGTGTAATAAATGTTTAGAAACACCCCATATAATAATTTTGATGTGAATGGTTATGCTATAAAGGTTATGTAATGATCATTAAAATTTATTATCGTCATAAATTTTAAATCTTAGAAATATGTTATTCCAGGGTTTTTCCAGGGTAAAACAAGTTAGTGAGTGATTAGGGATACAAGTACTAGAGGTAAGGCGTTGGTAAATTTAGTTTGTTCCACGAATAATTTGAATAATGACTATGGTATACTTGATGTTTTCATATGCGGTAATATATATATATATATTTATATAAGACATGGTGAATACCTCTTATGTCAAACTGGTTTTATCAGAGAGATGCGAATTCCTCTCATTGTCTTGCTGTTTCATTTTTTATTTACAAAGTGTTGAGTTGATAAAATTTCTCTCATTATATGTTAAATGAGAATATACATGAATACATATAGCAATATGTTTATTTTACTTTTTCCACTTCATTAAATTCGTCTTTAACTGTTATTCTAAGTTAGTTTGAACAGAAGCTTTCTATATATTATTTCATTTATTTAGATAAGTTCGATATGATATTAAAAAAACAACCTCTTTTACCTGCGAAATACGTTCAAAACTATATTCCAAATTATTTATTTATTTTATTAGTAAATAATTATATTCTTTTATATAACCCTGGTTAAGATATTATTATTTTTCAGCTTATATAAAACATCGCTGAACATAAGCTGTAACTCCAGAAATATGTTTATTATTAACGATAATATGAAATCGCTTAAATGTCAATAAAATGTGTGTATATATATATATATATATTTAAATTTGGTTTTCGTGTAGTTTCAACACTTATCATTGATTTTCGGTCACTCATCAGATTCCCTATGGCCTTTTCCATATTTCCTCTGAGATATTAAATACGCATATGCAAATATTTTCTTTTATCGATCAATATTAAATTGTTACTAGATATAACATTATAATATAAAAAAAGGAAGGGATGATGTTTACAGTAGAAGAATGTTTAGGATTATTTATTTACTTATTCTAAATGTATTTCGAGATGGATTATTTATTTACTTATTCTAAAAGTATTTCGAGATCAATAAAATGTCTTTGGATTTCGATGTATATTTATTTGAAATATGCATATATGTAATAGAAGAATCTTAAATATAAATACGTTTTATCTTTTATACATTTAGCTAATCTGAAGTAAAGCATTTGTTATTGTTGTTCTATTATTTATAGTTACAGTTTTGCCTTGATCAGTTCATGGGGAATATTAAATAAGAAGAGCCAATCCGACTTCCCCATTATCATTATAAGTATGGTACACTTTTGTCACCCAAATACGTGGAATATTTAAGGAACCAGCTTCCTTATCGTTACAGTATATATTTTCAACTAAATTTATTTTCTTTGAAGAAATCACAGATTGATAAATTTGCATTTTAGGAAAAAGAATAAATGTGTTTTATTCCTTCTTGTTTAACTGTTTGAGAATATTAAGCTAAAAAAATAAAGAAGCATTATAGAAGAAAGTGAAATTATTGTTTTGCAGTTTTGTTAAAATTTATCAAGTTAATTATTTTGAACAGGGAGACATTCAATTTGAATTTATATTACAAATTGAAACATTATATAAAATATATTATGACAAGTCCAATTTTACAGTGTTTAAAAGAAAATTGGAAAATTAAATAGATGAAATAAATGACAAAAAATCAGTCACAAATGAAGTCATCAACCAAACATTTATCAACTTTGTTAAATGAGATTATTACCAGAATGACAGTACAATTGACTATAATAATATGGAATAATAACTAGATTGATTTCAAGTGCTAGAGAAATAGTATTCAACATATAATCTGATATTCATTCTGTAATTTTGGCAAACAAATGGTGACGGTGGATCATATCTAACTACAAGAGGCATAAGAGAATTATTTGTAAGATGATCAAAATATGTATGGAGTATAACATCAGTATAAATATGAGTGTATGTGCTTGATTTAGTGTATACTGAAAGACATTGAGAAAATTAAACTGAAGAAGCTGTGGATAATCCTATTGGATCTAAAAACAATTCTGCATTTGATACAATTCATCCAATATTTCTAAAAATGTAATACCCATAATGAAAAAAGATAAAACTTCATTAATAAATTTCAAAACACAAGCAAGTATTCGCCAAGGATGTATACTTTTCTTCATTCTCTTAATAACTATAATAATATCACCACTTGATTTTAGTTGTTGATAATGATGCCTATTGTCTTGAAATAAATATAAAAAAAAAAAAACAAATCATGATTATAGACATTGATATTCATAATGCCCCTCAAATAAGGAGAGTTTTAGAATTTAAAGTAATGGATAAATTTGATTATATAAAATTCATATTAGACAAAGGTTTCTGAATAAATTTTCAATTTACTATTTATTGTATTCTTAAACAATAAATTATTTACATTATTGTTTATTTTTAAGACATTAAAAAATCTTACTTGTTCTAAATTAAAAAGAATGTGTGCATTTTTACTGACCATCATTTTAATTTCTAACTCTTGAATTGTGTAGTACCATCACGTGAAGTATTCTATAGGCTTCCATCATATTTTATAATTTTAGATTATATGCAATATCTCAAGAAATTCATGGTTAAGTATGCTTAAGGATTTTGTCAACTTGTCATTTCTTATTTTTATTAAGAAGAAACTTTTTTAGTTTTAGATTTTTTAACTATGTAAATGAAATAGGCCTTTATGTATTTACTGATTGGAACGAATAGTTGTTTTTTTTTTTTTTATTGATATTGGATTTCTTTTTTTTAAAAAGCATATTAATCCATAAGTGAATGATTCAGGGATTAAAATCATTATCTGACAGCATTACATTTCAAATGAATCAATTTTTTGTGGATCCACGTTTCTTAGTATGAACAATAAAAATGGTAATTACAAAATAATAAAACAACTGATCAATTTTAACTCCATCATTTTAAAAATATTTCATTTCTTTGTTAAATTTTTTAACTTTGCAATTTGTGATTTTTCAAGATCATATTTAGCATGTTTGATTATGTGAATTTTCAGTTAATCAAATGTATGTATACATTTTGTTACCAAGTTTAAGACTTTTGGAAAACATCTTTACTGCAAAAAAAGTTAAAGACAGCTTACAGAATGCCAAATAAAACAATATCATTGGAGATTATTGGGTGCTGATGTAGTATGCGCTCGGCGGCCATTTTGAATTTGGAATCACTTTTTTTCTGAAATTATCATGGCCACAGCCACAGACTAATGTTAATGATTATTTTAAGCCAGTGAATGTTTTTGGTAAGCCACATTGTTTTTAAGCGAATAACTAAATTATGAAATAATATAACTTTAGTATTAAATTTAAGTATATAATATGCTGCTATGCAAAATTTCAGAGATCATAAAAAGGTACAAAAGATAACATGATCTAAAAAAAAAAATACTAAATCGTTGCCTCTATCTAACTTTTATTAAAAATTATACTAAAAAAAACAATAAAAAATAGATTAGAGATCTTACTTTTAGAACATACAAAGACACAAAATTTAAACTTTAGTAAGTACGACTGTTTTTGTTTGCAAGTAATCCATAGAAATACAATCCTTGATATATTTTATTCATTTTTACCAAAAATAAACTTATAAAAAAATGAAAGCTAAATTTTACTCTATATTTTTATAACACAAATTTCATACTTTTAAATTAACAGTAAATAAAATACATTATCATACATGAATTCACTATAGAAATATAATAAATGGGCGTGGGTGTGATCATTTATAAGCATTTTTGAGAAACTCTACCAGGTTATTTTAAATATAATAACCACTATTTTTCTGATTCTATATATATACAACTAAAATGATTTAAAATTTAATATTCAAGAAGACTAGCCAAAGAGAGGGAAAACTCTACAAACCAACCAATGGCCTCCTTGCTAAAACAGTCTTCTTAAATGTAAAGGACCAAAAAAAAAAAAACATATTAACAAATATATATTAATTATACTTCCTATAATTTCTAATTACATTTCACAGGCGATTAATATTAAAAGAACTCTTAAACCAGTGAATTGCTTAGAATTATACATCTTTCATAAAGAAGATTCTTTAATTCTTCTTTTTATTTTATTTCTTTCAAAGCACAACCTTTTTTTTTTTTCATATGTCATAGCATAGGGTGAGAGGCAACTCGCAATAACTCTGCAATCAACTGCTTGCTTACAAGGCAGTTGTGCCGCCTCTCGGCTTACAACAATCTTTGCCTCATCAAAAATATTATTATGACCAGTATCTCTTTCATGGATATATAAAACAGAATTAAGATATTTATTTCTATATGTATAATTTTATTCTTTCATTTAAGCTCGAACTATTCTGACCTTTATGCAACCCCTTACAAAAACAAAGGATGTTACACACTACTCTAGAAATAGATTTTCTATCAAAAAATTACTTTATATTATTTAATACATTATTCAGTGTAATTCCCATATTCTAAATAATTTTTTTCATTTCCAAATAAATTAATATTTTTACTTACAATTCAATAAGAAAATAATTTAAAAGGTAAAGAAATAAAATATATATTTTTCTTTATCCTTCACATTATTACAATTATTAATCTCACTATAATTGCTATTAAATATTAAAAATACTTTTAATAAATTTACCAACACTCAAATAATCTTTAGAAAATTAATCTTTTTGAAACAAAATTACTTTATTAGAACTATTTAATCTCTGATTTCTATAGCAATATTTTCTTAAAGCAGTTACTTTATGAGAAATAGATTGATAGCTATGAGGTTTAATTATAGATCTTAAGTTCTTACTCTTAGCATAGTGACTATATACCAAAGAATTATTCTTTATATTTCTTATCAATAAATTTACAAAATATTAATTTAACAAAATCTAACTCCTTTCCTTCTACAACATATTTTATAAAAGGATCAAAAGAATTGAACTTATTTACTAACTCTTTCAATTTATCATTTTCAATTACAAACAATCAATAATCAACATATCTAATAAAAACTTTAAATGTACACAATCTTATTAATAATTTTATCTTCCAAACATTTATTATGAACTGAACCAATTAAGATATAATATAACCTATTATCCACCATTCCTCTAATCTTATAAAAAATATACTTATAAGTAAAATGCATACTATCCTCCAATAATAGAACAAATTTTTAATAACTTTTTATTCTTAGACAAAGCTCCATTTTTCATCAATGCAGACATAATAACATCAATACTGTTTAATCTATTAACAGATTGATACATGTTCACAATATCCAAACTATCAAACACCTAACTACTTTACATTTTAAAATTATTAATATTATTAAAAGCCTCAAAAGAAGAAGAAACCATGTAATGATCAAAATTAACAAATTGTTTTAAAAAATATTAAAGAACTTAGAAATATCCTCAACAATCCTACCTGTAATATCAAAAATAAATCTTAAATGGAAAACCTTTTTTAAGAGTCTTAATATTCACAATCATCTTAACTGATGTAAAGTCATTAGGATAACATTTTAAATAATCTACTCTATTAATTTTTTTAAATGTACCATTTTTCTTATAATATTTATTAACATTCTTTTACTCACATTACCGGGAATTTTTTTCTAAAAATACATATTTACCTTTATTTAATTTTTTTATATATTTTCTCCCTAAATTCATTTCCTTAAGCGCTTGGCAGTAACTTTTGATTTACTTTCGTTTAATAGCTTCATTATCTGTGTGCACAGCATATATATATATATATATATATATATATATTAAAGTAACAATATATATATATATATATATATTATAAACGTCACAACTAAATACTACCATATAAAATTTTGCAAATCTATTATACCAGCTTCGGAAATTTTTTTTCTAAATTTAAAAAAGAAATTTAGAGATAATATAAACATAAATCCACCAGTTATCTGAAACTATCACTTTCTTAAGAACTAACCTATTATAATAAAGAAATAAAAAGTTGACCATCGTATAAAACTAAAAAAATTAGTTCAAAGATTACCAAGAAAAAGTCTTTAATAAAGGCTGCTGAAGAAGCAAAAAATATTATTTTTAGAAACGAATTAGTACAAAAGTTGTATTACCAGTAACGAAACTTGATCAAGTAATGATAATAATGTTGATGATACGAACAATAGTAAAAATATTTTAATGCCCATTTATATAATTATATGTAAAATATAAGAATTGTTAATTTGTAGTTTTTTTTTTAATGTGTCAAAGCGTCGGCAGGGAAGCAAACTCCAGGACAACTTCTTGTAAGGTAGATGTGCTAACCACTCGGCCACCAACGCTTGACTATGTTAATTTGTAGTTATTATTAATTTTTTAAAATATTTGTACATTTAGTTTTGTATACAAAACTGACTTTTTTATTCTTATTTAATACTAAATATTTAATGCAAGCTTATGAGCATTCTCTCATACAATAATCTGATAAAAAAAAAGTAAGATAATTTTTTTACATGCAGATATATTATTCATTGTTAGTTAAATTATTAATAGTACTTATATAATGTATTTTATTGTTTATTAGAAATCTTTGTTAAATGAAATATCTATTCTGACACCGATAAAAAGAATAGAGAGAATGAGGAAAAAAAAGAAAAAAAAAAAGGTTTACAGTAGCTGTATCTTTATATACACTATTTTAATCCACAACTCTGTTTATTTTCTATTTTATTATGCTGGTTTTAATTTCTACAATTAACTTGGATTTGTTATTTGTTTTTTTTTTTGCTGAAAAAATTAGCACATTGCACATTTATTGTATCTTTTATTTCGATTTCATCCTTAGTTTTACTTTAATTATTAAATATCGCATAATTAATATTTCTACAATTGTAGAATTTCTTTGAAAACTGTTGCAAAATGGATTTTTCCATGCAATATATATTCAATTTAATTATAAATTACTTTTTAGGATTTTTTTTTACTTTCTTCTCATGCTAATTTAAAAATAAACGTTTAACTTAATATTTAGCAGCTTCATTATCTTTACAACTAACAAGCTGAATAAAGGACACAAATTGGATTTTTATCTTATTTTGCCAATATTACTTTGCGTTTTAAAAGAATAACTTGTAAATGTCTTTGAAGTAAAATTGATATCGATGTCTTAATCCTCTACAATGCGCTAGATAAGATAATTAACAACTTTAAAAGGAATAGTTTAGTTGAAGCAGTTTCAAGGCAATGATTTACAATCTGAAGCATAGTGAAGTTTAAGTCTATTTCAAACCTAACTCTTTTTTTATTTAAAAATATAGCAAAATATTTTACTTGATGTGTATTTTCAGTCTAATAAACACATTGCTGAAAAGCTTTTCAATTCTTGACCGATTATAAAATATTAAAAATATTCTAACGATCGTCTTTAAAACTTAAAGAAGAATCACAGTTATCGGAAATATAATAAATTTTAAATATAATCTAACATTCTCATAATTAAATAAAAAATATACTTAGATTCTAAATTTTATATACTAGGAAATGTTAAGTGTAAATAAATAAAGATTATTCTTGTAGTATAATAAATATATAAATCTTTACAACAAATTGGGAATAAAAAAAATCAACTAATTACAAAACAATCTATCTATCTATCTATCTATCTATCTATCTATCTATCTATCTATCTATCTATCTATCTATCTATCTATCTATCTATCTATCTATCTATCTATCTATCTATCTATCTATCTATCTATCTATCTATCTATCTATCTATCTATCTATCTATCTATCTATCTATCTATCTATCTATCTATCTATCTATCTATCTATCTATCTATCTATCTATCTATCTATCTATCTATCTATCTATCTATCTATCTATCTATCTATCTATCTATCTATCTCTCTCTATATATATATATATATAAGCTTGTGCTTAATATGACATATTAAAAGTTGTTGCTTCTCAAGCATATGACATTTATGTTACATATTTGATGACATCTTAATTATAAAAAAATCTTATCGAGATTTTAAAAGCATATTTGAAATATATTTATTATTTTTTATTATTAACAGTTCAATTTCTTCTTGCTCAGTCAATGAAGTAAATTGTTACATTTTCATTTACCATTGTCAAAATCCCTCCTCTCACAACTTTGACGCCATCCATTTCAGATAAATACACTAATGGTTATTACTAATCTAGACAAATACTTTGCATATAATAGAGATATATATGAGAGATACTGACCTGGACCAACTGATGAGAACTAGTTCAGCACGAAATGCATCTTGGAGATCATTTGTCTTTTATTGTATATTTATTTATATGAATTTGAAAAGAATGGGTAAGTGTGGAGGTGTTTATTATATCAATGAAGTAAATAATTAATATTTCAAACTTATCTCAATTTAAAAAAACGCTTGAAAAGACACAAATTAATAGCCATTTTGTGTTCAATAAGCAATTTACAACTACTTTATTTATATATTAAATTGGTAGGAAAATAGATTATTATTAATAACAGAGTTAACTATAAATTATTGTTGATTAAATAAAGTAACCACAAGCATTATATATAACTACACGTTTATATGCCTGCATATATGAAGATGATATAGCCTCATATATATATATATAATTTGAGCTGGAACATATTATTTATTAGTTTAGTTACATTTTTGAAATAAATAAAAAATAAAATATTACATGTAAGAAAAATCATGATTCTCAAATGTCACAATAAAAGCTGCAATAAAAAAAATATATAATAGATTATACAATGCCACCATGACAAGTTTACTTTCACAGAAATATAAAAATATAATTACAACAAAATAACAATAACAACAACAAGAACAATAATAATAAACTAGGATTAGAAGTAGAAAATATGCCCAAAATAGAATTTTATAGATTTTTGAATAAAAATATATATAAGTTAATAATATAATGTGATATTGGTAAATATCTTTTATTTTGACTTTCTAAAAATCAAGTAATAGGACTTTAGAAACTATATGTATTTTAATGAGTTACCTGAAAAATGTTTGAAATCGTAAATACAATTATTATATTATAAATATGTTATTTATAATTATATAATAATCAATTGATGAAACTGTTAACTGAAGGAAAAAGTGGATAATAAAGCATTGTAAAAGTAATAAAGTGTGTCGTCAATTGATTATTATATGGTGCACATTTGGAAATAGTAGTTATTTATAATTGTTGGCAAGGTGGCTTCAGAAAAGATTTTTTAATTATCTATCTCAGAATACAATGCAAATAATAAGAACTTCGCAAAACTTCATGGTATATATATTTTCTTAATATGATTAATACTACAGTATTTATATATTATAATGATAAGCTAATATTCATAATATAATTTTAACCAACACTTACAAATTAAAGAACTCTTGAGTATTTGACAGTGAAGGAATGAAAGAGAAAACACTACTTATCAAGGTTGCCATTAATCTCTTTTTAAAACAACTTTACACCCATTTACTGATTAATATTAGATGACGAACTTAATTGGTTACAAAAAAAAAACAAAAAAACAAGCCTGGATGGAACCTAACATTTTTTTAAAGATTTACTTAGCGAAGAGTTGAGCACATTTTATAATGGTCTTTAATAATTATATTTATTGATCAAATATAACAATAATTAATATATTTGTATAATACATTTTTGCAAAGAAAATTGTATGTAGTAGCGCTTAAATGCTTATCATTTTCCTGCTCTAGCTAACTAAAGTAAAGTGATATTGTGTAATTATTATTATTTCAATTCATTTCGTATACATTAAAATATTTTGCCTAGTATAAGAATGCTAATATACATGTTTTCCATTAAGTTATCTATAGAAAGTCAAGTTTAATAACTAGATAATGTATAGCTATGACTTAGCTTTACCATTTGATAATTGACGGAGTATATTGTCACTGTTTTATTCTCTTTTAACTTTATTTTCGCAATGTTAGTACTAGATCATAAAGCTATATATCGCATACAGCTTTTTTTTCTTTTTTGATCTGTAGCACTAGGTCAATTATAACTTCCTTTCAAAATAAATAAAAAGTATTTAGCAGGAAGTTCACTTTATTTGTTGAGATTAAGTACTTGACAAAAGTTCATTAAGATTTTTTTTATTTTACTGCTGTGGCGGCAGTGTTTCCAGACAAATTCTAATTTTTTCTCAAAAGATCTTATTATTAATTTATTTTTATCTCAATCTAAAAGTCAAATTTTGTGACAAATATCAAAGTTAAACACTTAAATAGAAAAGTGATATTTTTTTTCAACGCCTTTACATTGTGATTCAATAAAGTCCAAAAGCAGATTTAAATTTTGTTGCTTATATAAAGCATATACATTCCATAGACGCATATACATTACTAATTTTGAACTAAAGAAAAAGGTAAAATAAAACATTTTATATATTCATTGTATAATACATTTTTTATTCGGCAAAATGACATAAAACCAATTACAATAAATATTTAAAAAATATGTAATTATTTGCGGAGTCTTTTCCCTTTAAAACGTCACTCAATAATACTACTTTATACTTTTTTTCAGCCTTCTTTCTTTGAAAATCAAGAATGAAATAATAATTTCAGTCAAGACAACTAAAAGTTCACTAATCAATTCTCAGGGAGCAAAGTTTAAAAAAGTTTTACTTTGATCCAATGAATTTTTTTTTATAGTACAGGCTTTTACATTTCTGCACTCCAATATGTAATATATAGAGGGTTTGAACTCAGACTTTCACACGACCCTCAACTATTCATGCTATCTCATACGGCGGATACACTTGATCTAATACATGTCGAAAAGATAAATAATCACCATTGTGCATATTTCGTGCTAAACCAGCACTCGTCAATTGGTCCAGATTATCATCTCCACACACACACACACACACACACACACATATATATATAAATCAATGCTCAGCTTATATTAAGATAGACAATCTTCATACTTCAATAGAAAGGCTTCAATATATTCCACCTCACAACTCTTTAGCTGTCCATTTCATTGAAAGTCTGATAATGGAACGGCCAAAGCCCATATTGGTGCCAACCTTCTCATCCTACCCATGTTGACCATAAGTCACTCTGACCCCTCAAGTACAGGAAATAATCCATTTACATACATATAGGAGGGATGGGCAGACATACAACACTATATTTTATTATATGAATTTTTCTACAGTATGGGCTTTGTCATACCTGCACTCCAATATATAATATATATAGGTTTAAACTCAGACTTTCACACGACCCTCAACTATCCATGTTATTTCATATTGCTGATACACTTGATAACACACATGTCGAAATGGACGACTGAAAAATTATAGGGTGGAGTGCATTGAAGCCTGTCAATTACAATATGAAGATTGTCTATCTTAATATAAGCTGAGCATTAATTATATGTATGTGTGGAGATGATAATCTGGACCAACTGATGAGTGCTGGTTTAACACGAAATACGTATATTGGTGATTATTTATCTTTTCGACATGTGTGTGATCAAATGTGTCAGCAGGATGAGATAGCGTGGATAGAAAAGAAATAATTAAATGGTCTCGTTCCTTTAAGTAGCAGCAATTATCCACTAAGAACAGTTCAAAATTTATTCATCAGAATATATTTATAAAATGTGAGCATTGGTAAACTTATGGTATAGTGGCGATTAACGCATCTCCTTAATTTATGATTTAAATATAATGAGTAGTTTTAATAAAGCTTAGAAATTTTTTCCGACATCTGGCATATATCTAATCTGGCTATCTATCTAATAATAAACAATAAATTGCTATCTATCTAGCTTTAATGAGATATTAAAATAAAAAATGAAAATCACAATTCCCCATCACTCAGTATTTGAGAACTTTTAAAAATAAATAGATGGTTTATTGCTTAAGGTTACATAAGTAGTTCAAACAGAACTGATAAAAATTGCAAGCCTTGATCTCTAAAATTCCCACTCCACAGTTGGAGCAATTCACACTAAACTTTACTTTAATAATATTGTTTCTCCAATCAATGTTGTGGTATAAACAAATGCTAGAAAGTTTATTTTCTGCAAAGAACTATTTTATTTTTTTTATTAGTGTATGCATGCATAATAATTTTATAAAAGATAAAGGAAAAGCTAATGTCATCTATCAAATGTTTTTCTTATCATTATTAGATTGCAATACCTTTTGTTAAAACAATCTTTAAAAATAAAACAAAAACTCTAAAAATATGCGTGCATGTATGTTGTATATTTTATTAAATTCTTCAAGAGTATAATTATTACGCATTAATATTTAAAATTGTTTTGCCACTTTTTGTAAGCTTCCATTGAATAATTTTAAATACTAATTACCCACTCGTAAAATTTTTTCGTGGAATATAATTTTACTTATAGTTATGGGTCAGATATTATTATTCATATATATTATAATTAATTTTTTATCTTCTCTTTTCTATACAGCACATACTTCTATGCAGGAATATAAAATGCCAGTAATTGTGCAAAAATTTGAGAAAATATTATAAGCTTTCTTGAGTAGACAAAATTATTATGAGTTTTATATATATTGTAGCGTACTAAATATGCGGCTCAGCAAATTTTATTCTAAAAACGAGAAAATGACCATCCAATTCATATGTATATATGCAACATATATAAAACATTATCAAAAGCAATACAAAACACACATTATCAAAAGCAATACAAATCAAACATCATAGCTACATCTCTAGGGCAATCTTCACCTGGCTATCACACTTGATATTAACATCTCTTTTTCTCTTCTGTCCATTAGGTCAGGGCGAGATTCTAAATTAAACTACAAGAAATATAAAATGTCTTAATATGAAAAATAATAAGAATAATGAGTACATTATAACTTTATTAATATAGCAACAATAATAACAATTAAAACAAAATTAGAAATGCATTTCACATTATAAGGGATGATGAACTGTAATTTCGTAAAATTATTATGAATGGAGAATGAGTATGTATTACTATAATAATTGTCTCAATATACATAGCATTACTATTTTATAATTATAAACATGCTTTCTAAAATCATTGATTTAACATTATGTAGTGTGACTGCATGTGTGAAACATGGATATTACTTGATGGATAATATGGCTCTGCCTAGAAATATTTTAATAAATAAGCAATATAACTGCACAGTGCAGCTAAGCTGGGATTCATCTTACAGATAATTGAATCACATGCATAAGTGAGCATGATCACAAAATGATCCAGATTTTGGCATTTTCATAATTGAACATTCATGATATGGTACATCAGGCATATACTAACTGGTGAGAAGGGGTACCCATTAATAAATATCAAAAGAAGATATGCCAGCTTCTGCAGTGCCCTACAATGAAAAAAAAAGACATCACCTATAAGAATATAGCCAAAAATATGTCTCTTTTTCAATAAGTACTGGAAAGTAATTAAAGCATAGTGAGATAATATTATTTGAAATATCTTATAACAGTTTTAAATGATTGACATGGAATTTAAAGAATTGCATGTCTCAAACAAGAAAATGCATTCTTGTGTTACATATACATGATATATACAAATACGAATTTATCCCAAAAGTCTGATAAATCTTTCCCTTGATTATAATATAAAATTTACAATAAATAAAATAAATAATTTATCTAAATAGGCCCTAAGTCTATCCAAAGATTATTAACACAAATACATGCATTCTTTCTAATATTGTAGATGTGTAATTTGATATATCTAGCCAGAAAATAATTTATCAAAATTTGCCAAAATGCAAACTCTTTAATACATGGTATTTATATACTGGATTATTTTCATAATCTAATATGAGTATTGAATGTCTTTAGAAAAATTTAATCTTATTTAATGATTCTAAATATATTCAACTGTTAGTAATAGCACACAGGTTAGTATATGCACAATGTTTTGAGAGATATTATTTCCCCCTCTTTTTCAGGTGTTGCTGGCTGACCAATGACAGTAGCATTAATTGAACCTGGACCCTTAGATTCTGGAGTATTGAATTTTAAGGTAATGCTATAACCATCTGAACCATCCTGGCAAAGGTAACAGTCAGTAGAAATTTTATTTATTTATCTATGATATTCCTCCTGATTTCTCCACTTTTTCCTAAGAGCAATGTTGATTAGTGATTTCCATACATTATGTATAGTCATATTCAGTTGACCTATGATATTGTTTACCATTGTCATGTGAGTAGCTTCTTTAAATTGTCTTCTTAGATCTTTTCTTCTCTATCCAATATTTTTGTATTTTCCTAATTGAACATATGTTCATTGGTACATAAATGGTCTCCTACTTTAGTCACATCTGTTTTCTTTCTTCTAATCATCTGTTTGTGTTCTTGCAAGTGCATTTCAATGAGGTGACTGGTCTCACTAATATACATTTTTCTACATCTTCATGGTATTTGATAAATGCAGTTTTTGCTTTTCGGCATTTCAAGTTTAGACTTTGTAGACATTAGAATTTTTCATAGTATGGTATGGCTACAGAAAGTAGTTCTGATGTCATACTGATTGCAAATTTTCCTTAATTTATCTGCTATTTTTGGTATGCATAGATCCACTATAGTAGCAATAATTGTTTTTTCTTTTGTGGTTTTCTTTGTTGTCTGTTTAAGATTTTCTTAATAACAGATGATGGATAATCATTTTCATAAGGGTTTGTTCTATATAGATCCTTTTTTAAAATCACTGAATTCTGAACAATATGTTTTTGCTCTGTTTCATAGTGATAGTATACATCCATGTTTTGCGTTTCTGGTGCGATTGTATATATAGGTTAAGTATTTTCCTGTATTGGTAAACTGTAGTTTTGATTTTGCCATGAGGGAATCTTGTCACAAGAACATCTAAGAATGTCAATTTTGTTCTTGTTGTGATTCTATTGTGAATTTAGTTGAAGGGGATATGTTGTTGATGTGTTTCCAGAAAGTTTGTAGTAATGCTTCACCATGTGGCCATACAAAAAATGTATCATCCACATAACAGAACCAACCTTTAGACAAATATCCACCTAAAGTTTGACTTAAGTATGTGGATGATACATTTGTTATCTGACCCCATTGTGAAGCACTGCTACAAACTTTCTGGAAACACATCAACAGCATATCCCTTTAATTAAATTCCCAATAGAATCAGAAAAGAACAAAAATTGCCATCCATAGATGGTTCTTGCGACAAGACTTCTTCATGGTAAAATCAACACTACAGTTTACCTAAACCCCACACTTGCAAGAAAATCCTTAGCCTATATATCTAATCACACTAGAAAACCAAAACATGGAATTATACTATCATTATGAAACAGAGTAAAAGAAGTTTGTTCAGAAACTAGTGATTTGAAAAAATAAAAGATCTATATAGAACAAACTCTTATAAAAATGGTTACCCATCAGTTACTATTAAGAAAACCTTAAATAGACAATAAAAAGAATCATAAAGAGAAAAACAATTATTGCTACTATAATGTACCCATACATACCAAAAATAAAAGACAAATTAAGGAAAATCTGCAATCAGTATAACATCAGAACAGCTTTGTAGAGTGATAGTGCAGTATAAGGAATTCTAACATTTATTGCTATAAAGAAAAAAAACTGCATCTATAAAATACCATGTGAATCTGGAAGGATGTATATTGATGAGACCAGTTGTCCTGAAAAGCACTTGCAAAAACACTAACTGGTGGATTAGAAGAGAGAAAACAGATATATCTAAGTTAGCAGACTATTTATGTACCAATGAACATAATATGTTCAATTGGGAAAATACAAAAATATTGGATAGAGAAGAAAAGAACTAAGAAAAAAACTCAAAGAAGCTGCTCACATGACAAGTCAACCCAGTGTGACTACACATAATGTATGGAAACCACTAATCAACTTTGCTCTTAGGAAAAAATGGAGAAATTAGGAGGAATTTCATAGATAAGTATATGAAATTTCTACTGACTGTTGCCTTTGACAGGTTGGTTCAGTTAGTTAGAATATTACATTAAAAATCAATACCCAAGGGTCCAGGTTTGATTCCCATGACAGTCACTGGTCAGGCCAGCAACACAGGATGAGAGAATAATATCTCTCAAAATATTGTGCATATACTAACTTGTGTGCTATTACTAATAGTTGAATGTATTTGGAATATTTAAATAAATTTTTCTAGAGACATTCAATACTCATATTAGATGATGGACAACTAAAACACCATCATTACAAACCCTCAGGAAATCATTAATACTATCTGTGGCCGATTAAATTGATTTAAGAAAAATAATTTGAAAATAATCCTATCATGGCTCAAGTATCATCTTGCAAAACTTTTATTCAAATAAATTGTTATATATATTATATTGACTTTTTCCATTGCTCTTTCATTCATTTTGGTTTATATATTTTTAGCTGATTAATTTTAAAAATGAATAATATAATAAAAAATATATAAAACTACTCAAAAACAAAAAAAAAATACAAATAGCATATCAGGAGACAGACATTTAAGCAATTTATATATATTTTCTGTACAATTCCGATAAGTTAACATTATTGCAGGTTTACTATTATTTAAAAACTTATGATCGCTTAAATATTGCCTTACTGCACATTTAAAATATATTTATAAAAATGGGGACTAATTAAGGGCATTTTCTAACGCTAAAACAGAAAATTGTAAGCATAATATAAAATTATAGAATATATGTACTTATACGCAAATTAAGCACAAAATTGTTACAAAGATATCTATAAATAAGTTACTGACATTTTTCTATGGCAAGTGTCTATGACAATAGTCCAACAATGGTTGATCACTTATGTACAAAAGTCCAGATTGAAACACAGCTATGTTGATGAGTAGGTCATGTAGCTTCTCTAGAGATAATCTTTAATTTTAGAATTCCTTTGTTATATGTATTTTCTCCCATAGAGCATTGAATTATTGCTTATTTTATTCACATATTTTTAATTCAAAAGCATCAGGATACTTTGAACCATTCTCTGGTTGATGTCTAGCAGAGCTTCTTAGTATACTACAGGATATTTGATTATTAATTCAGGTCATAACCAGAAAACAACTTATAGTAGTAATATTTGTTGAGCATCTTATTTTTTCAGGGCTCTTGGTAAAATTACAATGATCAGACCACATGTTTCTTCTTGATTGCTAAAGCAGGTTCTTTTCTTAAAATGACAAGTAAATGATGGGTTTTCTAGAAACAACAGTGCAGATACACTTAATGCTAGAATGTAGCCATTCACTTGAAGGAACTAATTGAAGTAGATCAGGACCACTACTCCACATTTCTATGCATTTTCACTTTGGTATTTTTTTTCTGCAGAGCTTCCAGCAGGAACTGATTTGAAGACCTCATTGAAAGATCTCCAAACACATTTTATACTAAATATAAACAAAAGATTTTCAGAATATTCTTTAATTAAAAATTTTCTAGGAATTTTTCTGATTAAAAGTATTTTTTGGGAAATTAATTAAACTTTGCAGATAATGGCATTTAATCTGGATATCTAATCTTTACTAAAATTTGTTAATTTTCTTAATTTTTTTTATTCATCCTCCCTAATCAATTCTTTTTCTGTACAGCTGTTGTTTACTTATCATTTTAATAATTATACATGAGTAGTTTTGGACATGTTTTAACAAATTAAAACTTGTACTGCCAAAATAATAAAATTATAAAGAAAATATTCAACTAACAAAAGTTTTTAGTTTAAAATGAATTAAAAAAAATATTTTTTTTAGTAAAATGGAAATAAATCTTTTAATCTACGTTTTAATATATTGGCAAAAGAAAAATTGGCTACATTTATGTATCTAAAATTAAATATAACTACATTTTTTAAAGAACATATATTGTTAAACAAATAAGACATTTGTTATTACCTATGGCCTATTATATATATATATTAAATGTAAAAGTATAATACCCATTATAAAAAGTATTATATATAATATATAAAGAATTTAACGGTAAAAGAAATATATTTTAAAGTGAAAGTGCATTTAAAATATAATATTCCTTTACCGTTAAATTCTTTACGCACACACACACACACACACATATATATATATATATTGTAACCCTTGCAAATGAGAATGGTGCAGGGTCACTCAAAGGTCAGGATCACAGAAACAAAGGTTCAGATCACACAGACACCATAATACCTATGGATTTTCCACAGAATATGAGTCCTCTTATAGAAAACATAATATCTAATTATATTTACTGAGATATCAGGTTATATTAACTTCAACCTTATCTCAGGTTTTATTTTATTTAAAATTTAAGTTCTTTTTACAATTTTTAAAATCTAATATGAGGTTTTAAAGTTTATATATCTCATGGTTCAAAATTAAAGTGCACTTGGAACAAGAAAATGAAAATTGTAATATACTTTAAATTTCTAAAATGTATCAATTACTCAAGTTATATTCTGAACATTTTATATTTTTCTCTTAACTTTATCATCAAACATTTGTATTTTAAGTAAGCAGAAATATGAATAGACAATAATAAAGTATATAAATACTTAAATAATATATGGCTAGCAAAAAATACATTTCTAAATATTTTAAAGTTCTTCAAGTGTATCTATTTCATTTCTTCCACCTACAAACATTTCTAAATTTTAGAATTTTTGCATAAACTTTCAACAAGTATTAACATGAAATAATGCAGCAGGCAGGAAGGGTGTATTTTACACTACCAACAACATTACAAGTGCATTTGAAATAAAAGCAAAGAAAAGTGGTATTCATCTTCTTAAAATACAGATAAAATAAATAATAAGTAAAACAGATAAATAAATTTTATGTGTCCATTTGAAACAAAATTTTATTATATTAGATTTTCAGAGTAACAAATGTGATAATATAACAATCCAATAAATCAGAAATTTATTTAATTAATAATAAAAATATTTATTTACACTATGAGAAAATACTTATATATTAAAATATTTATTTACAATAAGTATCGTTTTTAAAAAATTTCAAAAATTAGACTAACAAAATATTAATAAATTTATATTTAAATATCTCTTTTCATAAAACATTCCTAAATAATTTACAATGAAAACAATTGTCTCCCAGAAGGTCTCACTTTTATATAATCTGGTCTTTCCTTAGAGTAAATCAATACAGCTATATATCTATATTCAGACCACCAGTAAGATATTATATACTTTATACAAAAAAACTGGGTTTGAAAATCAGCGTGAAGACACTTTTTGTAGATCTACAAAGATAGCAAAAATATTATGTAAAATACTAACATGAATATATTTATGCTCAATGCTCACAATGTATTTTAAATTTAAGTTGTAATAGAGATAATAATATATTATAAAGATGGACATGCCTTCAGATATTATATCATACCAAAATACACATTGATATTGATATTTCAGACAAAGTGGCCTAATGAAAAATATAAATAAGTACCTGATAACAGGACTTAGCAGTGCTGAAGATGAGAAAGCCACACTCTATTTCATGGAAAGCTAAACAATACAATATCAAAAATAGGCATCTGTCAAGTATGTTAAGGCATTACTCTAAATAAACAACCCACACTCTCACTCATGGAGGGACTGAATGCAGACAAAAGTAATATATTATTCACATAAAATTGCCCAAATGAATACCACTAATAGTACAAGGCAAGGATTTAATAATAATAAAAAATAAATAATTAAATGTTTTGCACACCCTTAACTCTCTGTGTATGCCAACAAATCATAATTGCATAATGATAATAACATTTAATTTTATAAACTATCTCAATTTTGACATATATGGATGTTTATAACACTTTTATTAATAAACATTTATATCAGACATATAGAAAAGGCTGTTAAACCCTGGGTACAATAAATCATTTAGGCTGAAAAAACAAATATGAGACTTTAAATAATAATAAAATAACTTAAAAAAATTAACCTTTTAACCTTTTTACCTTATATTTCTTATCCAACTTTGTTTATATATGCCTACTGTCATTGTATGCATACTGGCATAGATATATTTTACACCACCATAAATAATAATAACTATCAAATCTAGGGTATAAACTATAACTACATAATACCAATAATAATTTTTAAATATATAAAAAATATATATGTAAATATACACTTAAGTATTTTGTTTTACCTTTTCAGATTAAAGATTTGTTCTTTTATCTTATAGTAAAAATAATTCCCTTTCATTCAAGTTCTTTTGTATCTTCTTTAAGAAAATACTGCAATACAGTCTTTCCCTCAAACATATATAAACTACATATTGTAATTAAAAGAAGGAATTCCTTTAGAATGATGTTTGTAATTAAAGCACCAATTTGAGGAAATATGAACAGATAAAGTGCATAAATTAATAACAGTTCTTTGTAAAGTTCCTTATTATAAAGTTTACACATTTTAATAATATTATGTATGACATAAGTTTAAATCATTTCTTCTTTCTTTAAAGTATTATATATTTCAAAAACAAATAAGCAATTTAAGAAATATTTTCAATGAATAGGCAGATGAATTCAAAATGGATAATTATAACAATTCAATGTTAGCTTGTTTGCATTACTAGAAAATTAAATGAATAAAGCCTTTTCTTTAAAGTATTGAAGAACCTGATTCTTACGATTTTTTCTTTTTTTAAAATTATATAATACAATTCCAAATCATTGTAATTAATACAATTAATGTTTCTATAATAATTCATCATTATTATACTTTTAATTTGATTGAAATATAATGAATTTAATATGTATTCCCAAAACAGATTAAGAGTGATTGCCTTTCATAAAATTATTAATCTATTATTCATCTTTAGATCAGAGTTTATAAATATGTAGTAAGTACTTCATTAATAAGTAAGATTAATGTCAATAATAAGTTAAAATATTATTTGAAATATCAAAAGCAACTATTACAGACAAAGTTCAAGTGAATTAATGTTTTAGAATAATGATAAAATAAATATACACTTCTAAACATCACATGATCACCATCTCTTTTGCTAGCACATAACTGTTATTAAACAGGCAAAACTCTCCACACAGTAGTGCCACCCAGTGCCAACCAGAGTAATCAATGGATGCCAGAAGGCTTGTGAATGAAATTCCCATCTAGTGTCTACTCATCCAATATCCCCAGACTAGTTTCTGGCTTGTATTTTTAAAGTTTAACCAATGTTTTGTATTCCACATACTGTTAGAATAGTTGTAAACTTTGTTTTATACTTTTTCAATAGCAACCAGATTAAAAAACTAACAGTTTGTTTCTTTCTCTTTATTCAAAGAATAAAAATTTTGCTTAAGTTGCTACTGACTAAAAGAACGATAGGTTAAGATGATAAGCTTGGAAATACTGGGGTTACCTCCACTCTAGCTGCAATTTACAATTTCATTCAGGCAATTCTAAGACAAGAACAACAAAGACTAAGATAATGTTGAACATCACAAGCAGTGGCCATTCTGTTCATCAAAGATCAGATCATGTCCAAGTTTCTCTAACATCAATGAAATCAGTATGATCTTTAAATCCTTGGATCCATAACAAAAGAAACATCTCCTCAAGTCTTCTGCTTTCATCTGTTTTTTAAAAAAGAGGAAAGTAAGAAATTTATACACACACATATATAGATAATGTTTCTAGTAGCACACTGAAAAAAAATAGGAAAGTTCAAATTTGTAATCTGATTATAAATATATATGGAGTTTGTGTACATAACATTGGTAAAAGAAATGATCTCATATGGTGATTGAAATTTTCTTTACTACTATTGTCATTAACAATTTCTTTTTATTACAACACAGCAAATTGTAAATGTGTGAATTAATTTATTTATATGTATTGGCAGTATGATGGGAGTGAAAGAGTTCTCAACCTTTGTGTTTTCCTGAAGGTTTGTGATGATGGTGTTCTAGTTGTATTTTTATATTGAACTATTTCCATCATCTAATATATGTATTGAATGTCTTTAGAAAAAAATAATTTTATTTAAATATTTCAATGTTAGTATATTTTATATACTAACCTGTTTTATGTGCTATTACTAACAGTTGAATGTATTTGGAATATTTAAATAAAATTAAATTTTTCTAAAGACCTTTAATACATATATTAGATGATGGAAATAGTCCAATATAAAAATACAATTATCAATCTTTGTTTGCATTTGTAAGATTTAAAGTTGGTTTAATAAATAACTTCCAAAGTTGATGAAATTAATGTAGATTATTGTTTTAAGATTTTATATCTTTAAAGAATATAATTGAAATGATGTGTTAATAGCTATATTTTAGATTACATACTGAATGTTTTATTATATTCTTAACATAAGAATATGCAAATCTCTTATATTAACCAAAGATATAACTCTTAATTATATATATGTTTAGTCTGAGAATATTTCCACAACAAATCGTCAGGGAAGATTTGTTATAAAATGGGCTGCTGCCAAAGATATTGATTTGATAAATCATATATATATATATATATATATATATATATATATATATATATATATATATATATATATATATATATATATATATATAAATAGATTAATTTGTAAAATATTAATATAAATGATGGTAATAATTTATGACTAATCTCATTAAATTCATGGTATTTGACTATTTGTGATAATTTTATAAGTCATTAGATCTATACCCATGAATACCTTGATATTTTAAAAAAGAGAATCTTCATTATTAAAATATAAATGTATTTTTAAAATGCATGTTTAATAATTTTTTCTCTTAATTAAAATAAATTGTTTATTTTAACTTTTTTTTAAATTGGATTTAATATTTTCTTTAAAGATAAGATTACACCAACATATTAAATTACTTAAATGTTAGTTACATGTCTTTATCTAAAATATCCTCAGATATAAAATGTTAGTATTATAGTTTCATATAATAATAATGTATCTGTAGCACAATAAAATACCCTTTGATTCCAGAATAAATTTATAAAAAATAATATTGTCATCACAACCTTGGAATACATATAGTGTTCATGCTTTTGAATTTGATTAATAAATTAAGTATGTAGTTTATATAAACAACAATCTATAAAGCTGGCACTCTGATTCAAATAATATAATTAAGAAATGTTATCTCTTGTATATAGATGTATATGATATTTTATCATTAGAATTAAATAATCAAAGATGATAGGTATTTGACTACATATATTGTGTATAAGATGGTATGTGTATTGGCCAAGTCTATGTTTTGTTTTTTATGCCAATCAATACCTTTTATTGTTGTATAGTTTGATCAATTGAACTTATGGGACATATTTTTTTAAAAACATATTACTAAATAATTTGGCTTCATAACACAGTCATCAGGCGTATCCTTATTATCATATAATTTGCTGCCTAAATCTGTGAGGCACTCAAAGAGTCAATTTACCAAAACATTCTATTATAATATGCATATAACAGTATTACCCAAACTGTATGATGATGATAATGATTTATAAATTAGAAGTGAAAGTTAAACTAAATAGAAGTCCTCTTAAAGCATTTTAATTTTGTTTTTTTAGTTTTAATAAATAAAAAAATAAAACTTTAGGATGCTAAGACTTCTAAATAGAAAGTTTACATTTGTAAAACTTATTAACACTGGTTCATCATTATTAGTAAATTATTACCACCATTCCTACATGTTCTCCAGTAAATTGTAAGACTTTTCATGATTATAGATTTTAATAGCATATAGCCATCAGTAGCATAATGTTTGGATTGATTTCAATGAGCAAACATAAACTAAATGGATTAATTAAAAAAATAACATATACATTTATTACCAATAAATATATAAATGTGTTGCTTATATGCTTGTAGCTATTATTAAGTATACACAGTATTAAAGATAACAACAATAATAGTTATTTTCAATTTAAAGCCTTAGAATAATTTTGCTGATAATATCTTACTCTGTGAAAAGTTTAAAAAAGTAAAAACCATGATTTTCTTTAGATATTGTCTTTTCCCTTACTTACTAATGAATCAAAATTAACTCTTCCAAAAATAGTAATTTTTTTCTGGGGCAATCATAATGCTAGATCTGGTTTTCACTTGTAATGGTGGCATTAGTCAGTAGTTTTGGAAGATGTTATGGCACAGTCCACTTTTTTCCTCATGGCATAATTAAAGTAGGCAATGCTGGTTTTAGAAAATTTCACTATTAGCCTCTGGATCCAATTTCATCTTTTGATGTTGGACTGGTATGTTTCTTGATTTCTAGCCACACATATTAGATGGTCTTCTATTGAAAAATGTCTTGGTTTTTGTGTTGAACTTTTAATAAGCTACAGTAATCAAAACTATGGTGAAAAACTCTTTAAACTAGAAGTTTTTATTTTTTGCATGGGTTCACTGCAACATTACTTCCTGAGTTAATAATGAGAATTTAGTTTAGACTATTTGAGTTTCTTGTTTCACCTATAACCACCTGATTTTGTTATACTTATCATTGGACTTAAAATGTTTTCCAAACAACAGATTTATCAAAAGTGGCTGCCAAAATTTAATTATTGTTTCTTTATAACAGTATGTTTTTTCTAAAAACATTTTTTATTTCTTTCACAACATATTTAGGAAACAAATAATTTTATAGATTTTTAAAAATTACACTGGTGCTTTAATGATAGGAAGAAAAAAAAACATTAATGACTTTTAAAAACTGCTCCCTTACATTCTCATTTTTGTTACTCTATAATTTTAAATAAAATATTTATATTTGCAATAAAATTTACTTTAAGAATTATCACATTTTTTATCTAAAATAAAATTAAACATTATATTGTATGAAATCTAACAAAATGAGAAATAAGATTAACAAGTTTATAAAAATGTATATGTATAAACATTTTATGTAGCAGTAGTCTGAGTTTAGTTAGCAAAAAATATTAATAAATAGCAGGATACAAATAAATTAATACTTTGGCAGATTTATGGTATTATTCTGGAGAGGATTGTATATTAAGAGTTGATACTGGTGTGTTTCTTTAATGATAGTGTATAAATAAACAATATTTAAGTTTGTAAATCTGAAAAAAATGATAAGTAAATAATTATAAGGGTAATCAACAAGAAAATTACATATTTTTTTTACTTTTCTATATATATGATAAAGCATTCAATATCAAAAAGATTGAAAACATATTTAAACCTGAATCATTCAGAAACTCAAGAGTCAATATAGTGAATCTAATTGAATCTGATAGAGAAAAAGCCATATAACAGTACAAAAGCCTTTAGAACGAAAATCAGATACATTTGATAGTGGAAATGTATGCATTTATGAAAGAATTTTAAAAGAACTTGAATGAAAAGCATTCAAAAAGTAAGTAAAAGCAACAAAAAATGATAAAGAATTGAAAAAAATGCAACATAGAAATATAAACAATCAGCAAAAAGAGATAGTGAACTTAAATAAATGCTTTTAAACTTGAAGAATAGCAATAAAAGAGAGATAAAAATGCAACAAAAACCTGAAGAAAAGCAACAAAAAAGGAATAGGGAATTTAAAGAAATACTTCAAGAATAAAAACAAATAATTGGGGTAGTACAATAAACTATAAGCAGCATGAAGTAGGAAATTGCAGTTCAAATACAAGAGCAAATACAACAGAAAATTGCATATTGATTTAGAGCAAATAGTTCAAAAATTTATTGAATCCACTGAAAATAGATTAAAAAAAACTATTCAAAGTAGATTTTAAAAAATGCAAAAATTGGAAGTGAAAGAAGAGTTCAAGAGAGATATTGATCAAATTCAAAATTTACTACTCAACAAAAAACTTCATGAGACTCAAAAAAGATGCAACAAATTCAGAAAGAAGTTGTTGGCATCATAAATAACATAAACATGGATTATGTTAAGATGAAGAAAAATACATGAAACTGTTTTGTAGAATGTCAAAAATATAATAAAGACAGCAAGAAATACCAATAAAGATACAAAATCAAAAGAAAGCTATAAAACTACAACAATTACAAAAAAGCACAGAAATTATGAGATCTATAGTTATATTAATCAATTTTTTAAAATGCAGATGTTCATAGGAAAAGCAGAAGAGATTCCCTCATAATACTTTAAATACCTTGAAAGTTTGGAACATTATTTTCTATTAAACCAGGTAACATAAAGAGAACAAGTGGCTATTCAGTTTAATCATCTCTCATTAATTTTATTTCCAAAAGTTTCCTTAGTTGAGATAAATATAAATGAATGCTGAACAAAAATCGCATCTTCTTCATTCAAACTATTTATTTTCAAACAACATTTTTCTTTTATATTTATTTAATAATCAAAGATAGCTTCGTTTTATCTTCTGACTCTATTGTTAATGATCTCATATGTAGAATTTCAATGAAAACCTATTCCAGTTTAATTTGATAAAGAAGCATATATAAAAATTATAACTACTTTTTAAATTGTTGTTTATAAAGATAACTTTATAAAATGTTCATATATTGCTTTATGCCAAACCATATCTTTGTTCATTTTAATTCAGATAATTTCGTATTTTTCAGACGCTTATTTCTAAGGTTACAGCTTTAGTAAATTATTACTAAACTATTTTAATAATATAAAATATTCTGCAGTGAATTTATAACATGTTTTTTTACTTTTAAAATTATGCTTGCATATATTTACAAAATACGTAATCCTTGATTTTTATATACGATCTTGATAATATTCAAAAATGCAATATTTATTTCTGTTGAGTTATCACTTTAAATACAACTCAACTAAGGCTTAGTACAATCCATCATAAGCTTCGGAAAGTTTGATAAAATAATTTTTACAGTGATAATATAGTGATGTTTTATTTAAACTCGAAACTACAATTATAAAATACTGCATTTCATCATCATTCTCAACCATAATCAATCCATTGCAGTATGAACCTCTCTCCAATTTCAATCCATCTTCTTCGATTTATAACCTCTATTCTCCATATCACTCCCTGCACACTTTTTTTTATTTCATCCATCCATCTCACATGTGGTTTTATTGTGGATTTTTTTTAAAAACTCTTGTAATCCAGTTTAAGATTTTAATTGTCCATTTGTTGTCAACTCTTCTACCAATACAACCAGCTGAACTCCACTTCAGTCTTTTAATTCTTTCAATGCTGTAGTAACACCCATTTGTTCTCTTACCCATATATTGTGTTTTCAATCTCTTCTTGTTATTCCTAATATGCATATCTCCACACTTCCTCAAGTGGTCTGAAATCTCTGTATTGTTCTTCTATTAAATGTCCAAGTCTCAGATCCATAAGTAAGAACTGGTAAAACACATTTATTAAAAACCTTTTTAAAACTCATAGGCATATTTTCTTTTAGTATTAAGTTATTTCTACCAAGAGCACTGCAACCAAGTTTAATTCTATGATTAATTTCATTCATTATTTTTCTATCTGTAGTAGTGATCTGACCAAGATATTTGCAGTTCTTAACTTTTTCTAACTCATCATAATCAATCTTTATTTTCATCTTTTGAAAAAATCCATTGAAGAGTACTTTAGTCCCACTTTCTTACTTTCTTCAGATAACTCTTACAATATTTCCCAAAGCTCTTCAAAATCTAAATGACTTAAATAATCTCCATTTATTTCTACTCCTTTAGCTTTCCATATTAATCCACAAAATACTTCTCTCAGCACTGCTGTAAAAAGTTTTGGAAATATGGAGTCACCCTGTCTTACACTCTTCTCAATGTTAACCTTCCTAGTATCATTATGTAATCTAATTGTTGCTGTGTATTTTTACAAATATTCTTCAGAATATGACAAGATCATGAATCCATACCTTGATGATCCAATGCTTTAATCACTGAAGAAATGCTTATAGAATCAAATGCCTTTTCATATCTACAAATCCAAAGCATAATGGCAACACATATTATTGTATAACTTCTCTCAATACTTGGATATAATCTACTGTACTAAAACATTATTAAACCCAGCTTGTTCTCTTGATTGGTTGACATCTAATGTTCTTTGTAGACTATCTTGGTAAAAATTTTGTATAAAACTAATAAAAGACCGATAAATCTATAATTTCTAATATCTTCCTTATCACCTTTTTAAAATATTAATGCTGCATTCTTCCAATCATCTAGTATATTTTCATCATTTAGACATTTGGTTTATAACTTTGCAAAACCTTTTCTATTTCTTCACCTGCTTCTTTTAATATATCAATTATAATTCCATCATTACCTGGAGCTTTTCCTTTCTTCATAAATTTAATTGCATGTCTCACTTCTTCATTTAAAATTCTGGGCAATTAAGAATATATAATAAATGTAGGAGGTATTTGTTCTTTATTGCTACATAATTCTTGATAGAATTCTTCTACCCATTTCATGATGTCATCTCTTTTTTTTAATAATAGTTCCATCTTCTTTTCTTATTGCAGATATAAGTTTCATACTAATACCAAAATATTGTTGTACACTCTTGAGACTTTTATTCTCTTGTATAGCTTTCCTTGCTAGTTCACAATCCTACTTTCTTATATCATTATCAAGTCTTTTTAACAGAATTTTACAAAATTCAAAATATTCAATTCTCTTTAATGCATCATTTATATATATCATCGTATTCCTTTTTTTGTTCATATCTTCTCTAGTCTAAATAGAAATTTTGTTGGTTAATTGCTGATTTTTTCTACCAGCTATCTTTGTTTCAGTTTTTACAAGTGTATTTAGTTATTTTCTTATTAATTCCATTCAAATCTAAATCATATTTAAAATATACTAATACTTGAAACCAATTTGCAAGTTCTAATTTAAATTCATATGAATGTTTCTGAAGATTAGAAATATCAACTGTAAATATTGTTTTTTTTTTTTAATAATTTTTGTCTCTCTAGTTTTGCATTAACATGTATCTTATATCTTAGTAATCAACTATCACTTCTTGTGCTGAATTTATTAAGAACATTACAATCTTGATATATATTTTCTGTTAGTAAAAATATCCAATTCAGCTATATCTTCATTTGGATGCTTCCATGTCCATTGTTTTCAAAAAATAATTCATAATATAAAGTTTTTCTTTATCTGCACACTCCACAAAGCTATGTCTTCTTTCATTTCTATTACCATAATCTTATTTATCCACAACACTTTTCTCTATCATTTGTTTCCCAATTCTAGCATCAAAGTCTCCCCTAACAATTTTAAAATGTTGTTTAGCCTGATCAAAAGCCTTTTGTACATCTATATAAAAATCTACTACTTCATCACTATGAGAACATGTTGGGCCATAAAACTGAATATCTGCATTTGGTATCTACTGTTAAGTTGAATAACAAATCTTGACACTGTGTCTGATACACCATCAGTCTCCACAATGTTGTTCTTCCACTTTTTATTTACAATGAATTCTATTCCACTTGTAGTAACAATATTTGTACATTTCTAGTAAAGTACATGTCCACATTTTAAATCAAATGTCTTTTCACCTTTTCTTCTAACTTCAATAATATGCCATTTAATATAAGACAGTTCTCCCAATTCTTGCAATCTTTCTTCATTTGAAAGTGATCTGCAGTTGTAAGTATCTAAATAAAAACTCATCAGCAAACTGCAGCCTGGGTTCACAATCAGGGAATTTTTAGCAGATTCTGCCTTCAGTTACCAACCACTACATAGGCTGGTGACTTTATAGTCTTATGGAAATAAGAGTCATGATTTATTTTTTGTCTGTCATGATTATATATATATATATTAGAAAAAATTTTCATTTACACACACATTCATTTTGCCTTATCAGGCAACTGAGATGAAAGATCATGATGGTTCTTGATCTTAAACTTAGAGATAAAAAGCCAATAAATTCACCACTCTGGCTAATGTATGTTCGTGAGCAGCACAATCCATGTTCGTATACTATATGAATAATCACGTAGTAATAACAGCTGCAACGATAAGAATGTATGGAGTGGATAATAAAAATTTGCCTTGACCGGTCTCCAAATAAAATCAAATGGTCTCTTTTCAGTTAACAGCAAACTCATTCAGTTCTGCAGTTTTTTTAAAAAAACTTATAGCTTTATGTTATAGAAATAATTAAAAAGTTTTTAAGCAAAAGGCTGAGGTAATTGAAAAATATGATCAGATACATAAGTGCGATAATATTTGTATTCCTTAGTTTTTTAATACATTTTTGAACTAAGTTTTATAATTACTTATTCAATAAATAAATATATAAAAATAAATAATCTTGGTTAGAAGAAATACATCATACATTATCTAGATTTATAACATAATATTAAAACATTTAATTTTAAATATGGATTATAAAAATACTTTTACAATACTAGCATGTTTTGTATGTGTGTGTGTTTATGAATAAATAAATATACATCAAACGCAAAATTTATTTAAAGAAAAAGGGAATTGATTTGATGTAAAAAAAAAAATGTTTCCCTCTTTTGAAGTTTTTCTTTTACATAGATTTTTTAATGTTTAATTTAAAGGTCTTTTATTTTGCTGTCAGACGCTGATTAATATCTTTCTCAGTGATATCAAAAAGAAATCTCAATAAAATAGTAATTGAAGAAAAGACGATTACAAAAATATGAAAGCAAAAAGTCTTATATATATATACACAATAAAAATAAATTAATAATAATGTAATAAATTATAAAAAAAAACGGTCTTATTAATTAAAAAAGAGAAATTATACCGTGAAAAAAAGAAGTGTGTCACAAGGTATGCTAAGCAAATCATAATCGTTGTATATGTGGAAAGTGGACCAACAAGTCATTTCCGTGATTCATGTTTAATGTAATAGTATAAAAAGTTTGTTTTGCCATAGCTATTCAAAATTGTAAAAATATTTAATTTATTGTAATGAGATCATTGAAGGCCATAAATGTTTAGAAACGTAGTGACCGTTCTATATACAGGATGCTATTTCACGCATTGAATATACATAAATTTGTATCAAGATGCAAAACTTTTGATATGTTTAAAATTCGTGGATATCATAAGATATCCACATAAAGAATATATGCAATGAGACATTTTACTTAGACATATTTATGGCCATTTTCCACCATAATAGTAACTGCAAAGAACATACTCCAGGCAGAAGCAATAATGATTGATAAATCTAACGCAAGTTTAAGAATGGAAATTAGTTTTCTATGACTCCAAATAACTACTAACTTTGATGTTAACATGTACTAGCACAGATGTGTGATTTAAAAATATACAATATTATATTCAATCACAAGTTATATATTTGTTTAGTTACTAACAGATATTAATTTCAAACTGGTTTCTGTTGGCAAAAAAGCTTCAGCTATTATTGTAAGCTGCATACATATTACTTTTACTATTGTACAAGTTTAATAGCTAGACAGTTCTGGTCAGCATTGTTGACATTTTTATGATTAGAAGCCCAATGACTAAAATGTTAGAACCATATATCTACCTCCAACAGAAAATACAAAAATGCAGATATATCTTTGTCATTTCAATCTATGAACTTGCATGGAACTTTATTATATGATACACAGAAACTTTGTTAAATGCCTTCAGATTGTCATAAATTTATAAAAAAGTTAATTATTAATTAGTCAATCACAATAGAGATATTGATGTATTCATGCATTATAATATGTGCTGACTTTTTTAAATATTACAATGAATGTACAAAGTAATAAATTAAATATTATTATAAATGTACAAGGTAGTAACAACTATAGTACATTGCTATGTTACTATTTATTTGATTGATTTACACACACACACACACACACACATATATATATATTTATATTCGCAAAATTAAAACTAACATTTATATTTATGAAGTTTTTAAAAGAAAACTATATTTAAGAGTTTTGTATGATATTTTTTTAAATGTATTAATAGCTTGTGAAAAACTCTGATTTTATTTTTCCAATAGATTTTAGTTTAAAATAATTTTCTTTTGCCACTTTTTTTACCTACAGTAATTAAAAGCAAGAAAAATTTTAATCTATTTGTAAAAGCATTTTAATTTAAAAAAAGTAATTATTTTTTTAAAATTAATATTTGAAAATAGATAAGAACTCTGGTTAGATTTTGTTTTTAATTGAGCTTGAGCAGGAGATAGAGATTTATCTTGGTCAAAACATTTTAATTAAAGATTAGGTAGAAGACAAAAATTCACATAAATAGCCCCAGGTTTTTGATTGGATTATTATTCTGCTTCTTATTCTTATTGTGATTCTTATTCAGGTTGCTGTGCTATCTCTTGAATTTGTTAATCACAGATGGCAGATGCTCTACATTTTGAAGATTGCTGATCATGTCTTATATCACAATGGCTGATATTATATTTTTGTCATTGGAAAATTACTGACTATTATGTGCCATGCTAGTAGCGACCATATGGCCAGCATGCAAAAAATACACACCATTTACCTAAACTCTGTAATTAAATAAGCCAGTAGTTAAATATTTACATAATTTTCTAATTAAATAAAACAATAATTATTTTCATTCATTTGGCTTAATTATTTTTTTAATTAAATAAATTTACATATTTATAATTGACAATTAAAATATCCAACATTTTCAAATCCAGGAACAAGATTTGAAAAAAAAAGATTTACCAAGAGATTTAATTAATAAAAAAAAAGAAATAATTGGGTAAAAGTTTTATAGATTATTATTTAATTAAGCATTGACCCTAAAAATAACTTTAATTAAAATAAATAAATGTCCTTATATTTTTCAAACTAAAGTAAAATTGATTTAAATTAATGATAAACACACACCTTTATCACTATATGCACATATATAATAAAAACCTACTTAAAAAGAACATAATGAAACTTATGAAAGCTGAGTTTGATTTATAATTTGCCAATCATAATATTTTAAAAATAAATTAAAGATTGAGATAGGTTATTATCTATTTCAATGTATATAAATTTTATTCAGCATATAATTAAAATAAACTTTCGTTACATATAAAAGTAGTTTTTAATTAATATATTTTATACTAATAGGAATTTAACATTTTTCCTTCTAAAAATGATCATCATAAGCACAGTTGATACTGGAAAAAAAGAGACTTAATTACTTACATTATTAAAACTACAGCAATTAACTGTACACTATATTTTTATCTAATTTTTTATTTAAGATTGAATTTATGTAAAATAAATAAGTGAAATTAATATTAAAAAATAATTAACAAAACTGCAATAAATAAATAAATAAAAATTTTATTGGTTAATGATAATAGAACATAAAGTTTACAAAATATGAAATATAAATTTGAAATTTATTTTTGGTTAATTTATTTTACTTTATACCTACTTGATTTTAATTCAGCAAATGGTGATTCAAGAGAAAATCAACCTTTCCCAATGTAGACAATTCAAAATGATGACTCTAAATTGTAAAATTGTCATTAAAAATGTTAGTACCCGAATTTATTTTAAGTATGACATAAAGTTTGTAATTTTTGTTATTAACATTATCTGTAATAAAATATTTATTAAATAATTATAATTTTCTTCACTTATAAGTTTGTATTTTTTTTTAAATTTGAATTTGTAAGATTTTTTATACATTTTGAAATTAGAGGAAATTTTTTATTTGCTTTATGTATGAGATTCTTGATTTAGAGTAAATTTTGTAGAACCAATTAGCTTTTATATATCTGTATTGCAATTTTAAACATGCACATATAAAATTTCTATATTTAATCTGTGATTTATGCTTATGATATAAGAGAGTGAACTAAACAGAATCAGCTTGATTAATTTTGTATTCCGAGGCAAACATTAAAAATGTTTTTTTAAATATTATTGAAAAGGACTTTGTTATTTATTTAAAAATGCTTCAGCAATAGGTCAGATATGATAGTTATCTATAGGCAGAACTGATTGATATTTTATTTAATAGACTTAATATTATTCTGTCAGGTATCTAATAGTCCAACAATCTCAACTAAATAGCATTTAGATATATTTAGCTAGAAAACAAAACAGGGATAGAAATCAAATTGAATTTTCAATACTCTGTAATTGGAAATTTGTTAGGTACAAAATTTTCAACTGTTTTCTCATGAGAATTTCTTTGTCTGTAGTGAATTATTTAATTTAAAGTGATTGTTTTACATATTTATTTTAAATGGCATTCTGAACAAAATAATGGTTATAAAAATATGTATTTTATAAAAAATATATATATTCTTATTAAAAAGAAATCTACTGACAAGTCATGCCTATACACATAAACAGAAAAATATAAACAAATTAAAATGTAAATAAAAACAAAATCGCAAAACATCCTAACAGATTAAATCATTTTTCAGAGTAGCAGCAGAAACGTTATTTAGTTTTTTTTTTTAATAGTAACATTCTATGCCCGTTTACTTCATTTGTAATGAATTTTACCATATCCAGACTATCAGAGATATGTATAGTCTTTTTCTATAATTAAGGCAAAAAAGAGACCTCTTCAATTTTTTATTTATTTACATGATTATAAACATATATATGTTTTATTAAATAGAAATTCATGAATAATTTGTTAGTGTAGAAAAAAAAATTAATGATCGAATACGATTTGATTAAAGAGGGTTTATGTTTTATCCATTAAAACATTACCAAATCTTGTATTATTATTTATTTAGAGATTTATATGCTATTAACTTAATAAAAAAAATAATTGTCTTATACCAATACCTGTTCTAATTCAGCAACTGAAGCAGCTTCATTTTTATCTCATATATTAAATTAATTCTGAAACTAATAACAATGATTTATGATATAATAATCTTTTAAAAAAATTAGGTTCCAATAAAGTTTGAAGTTTTTTTTTAAAGTTAACCAGCTTTTCTTATACTTCACATCTTTTCTTTATATCACTACCAGCACATATTATTATTAATAGCTAATAGAAGACTTATTTTTGTTTTTAACACACATGTGCACACAAAGACACATATATCTATAACACATAGAGATTACAATTAAGCTGCAATCACTTTTACATCAGCCAACATTGCGTCATAAAATATACACAAAAATTACAATTTCTATAGTGACAGATAATGTATTCTTTATTTACCATACACAATATATAATATTTTCTATGTGTATTAGAATTATTATTTTTATTATCATTTTCATCATTATCACCACCGCCACCATTATTATTATTATTATTATTATTATTATTATTATTATTATTATTATTATTATTATTATTATTATTATTATTATTATTATTATTATTATTATTATTATTATTATTATTATTATTATTATTATTATTATTATTATTATTATTATTATTATTATTATTTATTATTATTATTATTATTATTATTATTATTATTACTACTACTACTACTACTACTACTACTACTACTACTACTACTACTACTACTATTATTATTATTATTATTACTACTATTATTATTACTATTATTATTATTATTATTATTATTATTATTATTATTATTATTATTATTATTATTATTATTATTATTATTATTTTTGTTGTTGTTGTTGTTGTATTATAGATGTATGTTAATTTATGAAATTTGCAACTGTGAATAATTTCCATAAGCAAAAATTTTATAATAGAATTTCATTTTCAACATAAATGAAAACAGCAGAAAATTAATAGGCTTCTTCTAATGTAAAGATACTATTGCAGAATCCAGACTAAAAAATGCACTTGGAATATAATAATAGTATTATCTTTATAAAGAAATTAAACTTATCTGTATACAAGCTGAATGACAAATTGGTATTAATTCATAATTAAGCACAATAACCAAAAGCAAAGGCAGCTACTTTAATCTAAAATGTAATTTTTAATAACAAATAGAAACTAATAATATAGCACCAATTTAATATTTTTATAGATGATTAATTGATTTTTTTTTATGTAGCCTTTAGTTTACCAGAGCTTGCACCAAAATTAAATTATTTTTTGTAATAATTATTATTTCAAATGATTCTAAAAGTAATAAACAAAAATATTTTTGAAACATGTGAAAATATATTAGATTAATAACTAAAAAAAATAAGCTCACATGTGAGCATTCAACTTACATCAGGATTTTTTTTGACTGAAAATATGATTATATTTAATTCATAAATTAATATGTATAAAAATAAAATTTATATAATTTTATTAATAAAATAAAATTTAAATTAATAAAAATATATTTTTGAAACAAAAATTATAAATTGAATTTAAAATAAAACTTATTTTTTGTCATAACAAACATAATATGAAAAGTTCCCACCACATGACAGGGAAAAGTAAATTCAGAATTTTTTTTAATTAATAGATTATATCTGACATTTATGAACAAAAGTAATTATCGTTAAAAGTAAACTGTTAAACAGAAAATAATAGACTAAATAAGTATTCTGGAGTAGTATTATTATCAACAAATGAGTGGACGGCAACATTACACTTAATGCTTATTAGAAATAAAGAATAGATTAAATGTATGGAGGAGTCATAATATAATATTCATCTATAAGAAAGTTACTTGTCAATTAACCCTTTTCCTGCCTCTTACGAGGCCTCTCATTGACATCTGACATCACTCTAACTCTGCCAGTTCCTATGCTAAAATATTCGTTTGACAGGTATTGATTAGGTTTTTAAAAGTTCTGTAAGATGGTGCCCTCTTCCGAATTATTTTACAAGTAAAAAATCAAAAAAACCGCATTTAAACCTAAACAAAGAAAGAACATTGTCAGTCATTGGTTGTCAGCGAGCTCTCAGCCGAAAAAGACATTCTGATTGGCTGGAAAGAACAAAGAAACCGCCTGATCAAAGAAAATAAAGAAAAACGCTGAGATTTTCATTTCGAATGCAATTTTAAGTATTAAAAAAATATAATTTGAGAAATTAAACTAGTTTTTTAAAAAATATACCAAAAAAACAAAATTATTTTCGAAAAATATTGAAGATTTTAGTAAAAATATTTAAGATTTAGCAAAAAGAAATCTTTACTTTTCAATAACGTAACATTGAAAAAAAGCGTTTGCGTCATCACTTTTTTGTTTAGACATTCGCTTTATATTTGCCAAAATTGAATATATTTTATAATAAATAAATAGCAATTTATTTTTGAAAGAACTTTCGTTCTCTTACATAACCTGAAAAATTAGTAATATACTTTTTATAAACGTATCTGAGTTGAATTTAATATTATAGGCGAATATGTTTTAACAATAGGCTTTGTCTTCAGTTTGTGAGTTGGCCAATTAAAAGATTTGATTTTTACCTCATACAACCAATAATATAATTAGCAGTTTAAGGGTTAATGATGTCAGGTATTAATTCTCAACTATACAAAAAGTAAAAAGTCATTAATATTACACCAAAGAATTTTATTGATCCAGAGAAACAATGCCAATAAGGTGATCTCTTTTATATTAATCCACTGTTTCTAAAATGATATACAGAAAAGACAGAACTTGAAATATAAATTTATTTTATTACTTAGTGATTTTTTAAAAATGATATTCATTAATAAATTAAACCAGTATAGAAATGTTTTTACTGACCACTTTTAGAAGGCACAATTTTTAACATCATATAAATTTTTTCTTCTAAGAAATAAAGCTTTTCTTTATAATTAAATAAATGTAAGTAATTGTAATTTAAACTACTAAACATCACATGATCACCATTTCTTATGCTTACTCATAACTGTTATTGAAACATGAAAAACTCTCAATATAGCAGTGGAACTCAGTACAAGCCAGAGTAATCAATGGATGTCAAAAGACATTAGATCCTAAGATTTAGGTGAAGTTCTCTCAGATTCAAGATTCCTCACTGTTGAAAGCTACAAGCTAGAAACTAGTTGGGGATATTGGATATTAGTGAGGTCAGTAACACCTGTTTGTTCTCTTACCCATATATTGCATTTTTGATCTCTTCTTGTTACGCCCAACATGCATCTCTCCATACTTCTTTCAGTGGTCTGAAGTCTCTGTATTGCTCTTCTATTAAGTGTCCACTTAATATATATATATATATTGAAACAGTAAGATTTGAATTCAGATCTTAGTTTCAACTTGGTTCTGTCATCGCTCCATCTCTCACCCATTATTATTAGTTTATATAGGTTCTGACCTTGAATATTAGACTTTGTGCATAATATTATGAAATATATGTACAATTATTAAATACATTGTATGTGCACACACACTCCAATATAGTCTATTTAAAAATAATGCACTGCAAATGATTATTAAATTGTCGTGCGTAATTTGTATAAGATTTAATAATCGTATTATTAGTATTTTGATCAGATTTACATCATATTTTAAATTATAAAATCTAAAATAGTTTTATTTTAAATGTAAACATTTTATTATTATTTAGTTCAGATTTATGTAATACTTAAATTATAAAATCTAAAAGTTATTTTAATTGTAAAGATATTTTTAAAAATAGATATTTCCCAACTAATTAGAGTGCAAATCGTAGCGGGAGGGGGAAAAGATGACAGAGCTAAAAAAAGTATTCTTAAACTTATAATTAGATAAAAAATGGTTTGTTAAAAGCATTTCTAAATATGTCATGTAAGGTAAATTAAAAAGGTGTAATCTCGCAACATTTGCAACTTAAATGTAAGGCATGAGATATGATTGAATATGATACCCTGGTAGCATAATAAATTACATGTATACTAAATAATCATTATTAAATATTTATATATATCTATTTCTATATTTGCATGACTGCTTGATTTAATAATAATATTTTATATCTTGTTTCATTATCAAACTTGTATTAAGTATATAGCAGTAGCCCTTAATATTAAAATAATTCAATTAGAGTCTCTTGTTTACCTGACCACTGGGCCTAGAAAGATATTTGCTATTGTTATGGTATATGCATTGTCATGTGGGCTTTGTTGTGAAATGAAATGACTATGTTTGAACACAGTACCATAGGACCTGAACCCACCTATTGTGCTGCTCTTCGAATATGATGATGGAATTTTGATGTGTTAACAAGGCATATGAGTTCTTACCATTACAATATATATATATTGTAATGGTTTGTCTTGTCTGTTTATATAACAAGATCTAACATCTAGGCAAAAGTATCTCAAGTCTAATCATGTGCAAGATACATAAGTCAGGAACACTCATGAACTCTGCCCTATTTGCCTATTTTCCAGATCTACCAACTTATGAGCAACAATTCCGATGATACCATTGTAATTTCTCTCTCTCTGCCGGCATTGTAAAGTGGAGACACAAAGAGACTCTAAATGGGAAATGAACTAGTGAAACCTTTTAGTATAAAATACACAAGTTTGATACATTCAAAAATCATGACCTTTCATGTTAATTATATATATAGGTTTAGTGAGAGATCATCTAGTCATAGCAAGCATGATTTATTAATCAAAATATGACATTTTAAATAAAAGAAACAATGATTTGGCAAGTTAGAATATATGTATGATTTGTTAATTTAAATAAAATATGTGTGTTATTATATTTCTTTGTTAGCCTTCACTGGCCTTTTTATATTATATAACACGGGATTCACTTTTATAATCTAAGAAGTTACAAATGGATTCATTACTTTAGTATTTTTATTGCAGCTGATTTATATGCCAATAAACGAAAAACAATAATATCTGCAAATACAGTTTTAATAGTGCTATTCTAGTATGTAAATGAATCTTAAATCCACCCCTAGAAAAAAGAACAAAGTATAGCACTTGACCAAATTTACTTTATAAAAATTATTTTATTATTGAAATATGAGTATCACTAATAAATGGAGGAATCTCAGATTATGCTGAATAAGAAATGTGTGTGGGAGAGTTAATTTAGAATCTATATAATTGCATCACAAAAAGATGCACACATGAAAATATTAATAAATATCATGAAGAAATCTGCTTAGTAGGATCAGAACATTACAGCTTATAGATATTCATAGGTTTTATTTGGAACTAAAACAAAAAGGGTGGTGCATGTATAGTGGCATACTTATGTGATACAGTCATGGATCCAAAAAGGTGCTTCTGAATATTCATTGAAGAAGAAAAGATTGATTTATGTCTGCAGACTTTGGCAGAATCGGCTAATTAATGAAGAAGAGCCCGCAGTGAGCTATGATGGGCCAGTTTTTCCTGGAGTGATTCCCAAATAGAGCTAGATCAGGTGACAATATAAGTCCCAAGAGGTTTTGACCTTGTTCATGGAATTGGAGATATGAGATGGGGTTCGGTTTTTCTGATACGCCTGGGGAAGCACAATATATATATAACAAATGAGGAGGCCAGTATGCACACAAGACTTAAAACAACATATGTATAAAATATTTAAAAGAATTAATTCATATATATTATGGAATACCCAGCATAATGGTATGATTGCAATACTAAACAGTAAAGGAGAGCTTAAATTCATTAATAAACTGACAAAATATTGAAATAGAACTCCCCTCCCTTTGTTACATTAATTTATATATAAAACTTCCCACAAACGTTAAAACAAACATGAAAATTAGGTTCTAAGGTGATGGTTATTGATTTCATAAAATAAAATATTGATTTAATTTCACCTAAAACAGATTTGAACTTTTAGAATTAGCGCTATTATTTTACATAAAAATGAAAACATTCCTGAGAAAAACAGATTTCTACTCGTTTTTTGGCAATCACACTATAATATAATTAAGTTGTTTTTCCCAAATTTGCAAGCATCCACTGTAATTGAAATAACAAACTTGTTTTAATTAAAAGAAACTAAATTAATTTTCTCATGACAAGAAAGGTGGGGATTTAAAAGAGAGAGTGAACATTCTTGCAAATTTAGAAAATTATTGGCATATTATTTAAAATACAAAATATAAAACATAATATTCAAAATAGAAATATTGTTGCTGCATGAAAGTAAAATAATAAATTAGAATTATTTACAAGAGGTTCAATGACAGGAGAAATATTAAAAGTGTCTTAGAGAGTGGAATGCATTTTTAACAATAAGATAAAAGTTTACAAATTATTTTAACTGATAATGAATTAGCTGATTTTAATATAAGCTATAAGGATTATGCTACATTTAAAGGAATGGTTAGACAAGGAATACAGTTTAAATTTGAAATTATACATGTAAATTTATGAGTTACAGCAGCAACATGGATTTGCTACCTTGTTCATTATTGATGGTGATTCTTGGATGATTTGAAAACATCCCTTGTAGACTAGATCTAGTTTTGTTCAGTTTGGTTAGGCAGATAGCACTTTCACTATTTAGTATATAGGTGGATAGCAATAGTTCATGAGTATATGGATCCTGGGTGGTGTTGTCAGGAAAGAAAGCATTCTGGAACAGTGAGAAAGGTGAAGTATTACCTATTCATGATACAGTGAGTCAAAGGTACAACAAACACGGATTTTACTTGCCATTGCTTTTCTCAAATTATTTGCTCTCCTGGTGTGTTCAAATCCAGCACTATTTATATGATTTTGAAATTACTCTGAAATGCTTTTAGATAGTTCACCTAAGGCAATTTATCTACTTTATCGATTTGTAAGTTACAGGCAGGATGCATACCTTTGTTCCTATAAGTTTTAAAGACAATGCAATCCTGCTAAGAATTTTTGGAACGATTGTTTTAAAATATAATCTGAGATTTGTCTTGCATTGTTAGCCGAGAGGTATCACAGCCACCATGCAAGCAAGTAGTTGGTTGCAGAAGGTTGTGGGTTCGCGTCCTGGCCGATGCTATGACACATGGAAAATATAATCTGAGATTTTAAAACAAATTTGAAGTGAATAAAATTTCCACTAATGGATTTTACATTACTTTTACAAAATTATAACATTTTAATTCCGACTATTAACTTAATTGCATTCGAGAATATTTGGCAGGATTGTGTCAGCCTTTTTTGACCACCATTATTCAAATAAATAATAAAATTTAATATAATTTTACCAATACAAATTACTATATTACATGTTAATATTATAAGCACTTTATAAATAATCTCCCCTCACCTATGATATATATGTAACCATTACGCACATATACGAATAATATAATATAAAATATTTATTAATTTAAGATATTTAGATTAAGATATTATTAAATATCTACTGTCAGTTATTATTTTAATAATTAAACAAAAAATGCATTAATAAATGTGTATATATGCATAAGAATAGAGTTTGTTATTATATTAAAGTTTATTTTACTGATAAGTATAAAATATAATTTGTTTTTAATTAGTAAACTTAAGTGAAGAGAAATTAAATTTTGATTTTAATCAGATGTTAGTAAAAACACAGCAATAAGCATTCTTTAACTTCTAAATAATTTTAGTGCTTTAAAAATATATAAAATATAATTTTTTTTATTTTGAAAAATTTTCTAAATAATATTTATTCTACAAAATAATTTAATTTTGTTCTAAGTCTATTTTAACTAAATGCTATTTATATGAAAAAATAATTATATATTTAAGGCCGAGATTTAGTTATGTTTAATCCTGTAGCTCTTTAAGTGTTTTTTTCTGTTTTCTTGTACGGCAGTGTTACTTTCCTCTGGTTTTAATATAATAGTCTGTTTTTTTTATTATAAACAAGTTATGAATTATAATTCTCCCCTCCCCCCAAACATTTATATTTGAGATTTAATTTGCAATAATGACATGGAGTAATTATTATCATTATTAATTTTCGAATGCCTTAATTTCTTATCGCTTTTCAAATTAAACAAATGCCTATATTCACACCTTTTTAAATATGTCTATATTTTATAAATATCAAATTAGTTTGAATTTATTTCACATAGTTTATGTTTTATGCTCTTTTTTGAGTTTACTGATATTCTACTGTCCAAACTCAGCTTTTAATATACAGTGACCACAAATGGTATGTGATACCACTATCAATCTTCAAATGACTTATTTTCATTTTTGTCTCTCTCAGTATCTTATTAATTATGTCTTTATTTTACAAAAATCAAATTATTTTTAATTTAGCATGTTTGGCTTAAATTTTATGCTCCTCTTTCTCTTTTATTGGTATCTCATTGCCCATTGTAGTGAACTTAAGTCATCTTTTAAAAAAAAATACTATTTTTTTCTATTTTTAAAAACAAAGGCAATAAAATTATTTGCAACTAAGGGGAAGAACAGTAAGACTCAAATTTATTTTAATACAATAACTGATTATGAGAAAGCAAAAACTGATATAAAAACTGTCTATATAGGCTGAAAAATTTAAATAATTTTTTTTTCTTAAAAAATTACTTTTTTTGACTTTTTGTGACAAATATAAAAAAAATATTTGTAACTAAGGGCAATAACAGTGAGATTTAAATATAATAAATTATAAGAAAACAATTAACAGATTATAAAATATCTACCAACTGAATTCAGTTTAATACAAGTAATTTTTTTTTTTTACTTTTATGATTTTATCACTATATTTTTATTTTTTTTACAGAAATAATTTAATATTTATTGTAAACAATGATTGTAAAAAAATCAAATTTTAACTGATATATGTATAAAACAAATAAATATCTTAAGAGCAACAGTATGGGTGATAAAATTCATAGTAGTTGTTGCAGGTTAAGTAATAATGTGTCTCTATTTTTTGAAATCAATGGTTATTTGTGTTTCTACTTTTTATATAAGTACTATAATATTTTTAATTGATGAAATAATAAAAATCTAATGTATTTTATTATAATACCTAATTGTAGTTTTTCTAAAAGATGCTAGTCAATTGAACTCTATAAATAATATTGTGTAGTATTGCTTTTTGCTGCATAAAGTTTTCATATATATATATATATATATATATATATATGTTTTAGTATTGTAAAAATTGAGATTGCAAAATATAACATTAATCAAGATATTGGTGAAGTGCAATTTTTTTAAAAATATTGAATATTTCAATTGTCAACTCATCCATTTTATATGAAGTTTTAAGCAGTGAAAAAATCATTAAATTGTTGATATTTTTAAAAAAGAAACAGCAAAATTGTTTGCAAATTCATATTTGGAAAAAGGCTCCTATTGTACTTTACGGGCATTAGCAAAATCTCAAACTACTAATAATGACAGTAACAACAAGGTAGATAAGAAGGTAATTATTTTGATTTGTTTTACTTCTTTTAAATTCCCATTTGCAATTGTAATTATATTATAAAATAATACTTTTTAATGGTGCAATAATTTTTATTGAACGTAGCATTTAATTTACAAAATTTTGTACCCATTGCAGATTAAGTCCTTTATATAAAATTAAAAATTTAACCATAAGGTATTGTTTTTGAGTAAGAAGTTTATATTGAACACTTATTTATTTGTCAGTTACAAAAATTACTTTTTATAATTTATTTTTATTGTAAATTATTACAAAATGAGGAATGATTTTTTATAAGGATCTGTATTTTAATTTAAGTATTCATTCTATTGTACTTTAAATTTGTTCATGTTTATACGTTGCTTAATAATAATAGAGAAAAAAATGTTTAAATCACTTGAGTAAATAAAAACTATTAATTACTATTATAAATCAAGTAAAGTAAAAAAAAAGTATTATTTTTTTTATATCAATAAATTCAAACGATGAAACAATTGCTTTGTTAATGTTTTAATCACTTATTAGTTTGAAATGTTATTCACTGCAATGATTATTTCTTTATATATTACACACATATATACATACATCATAAAATTATACTATCTATCTATCTATCTATCTATCTATCTATCTATCTATCTATCTATCTATCTATCTATCTATCTATCTATCTATCTATCTATCTATCTATCTATCTATCTATCTATCTATCTATCTATCTATCTATCTATCTATCTATCTATCTATCTATCTATCTATCTATCTATCTATCTATCTATCTATCTATCTATCTATCTATCTATCTCCCTACCAACCCACCTATCTATCTATCTATCTATCTATCTATCTATCTATCTATCTATCTATCTATCTATCTATCTATCTATCTATCTATCTATCTATCTATCTATCTATCTATCTATCTATCTATCTATCTATCTATCTATCTATCTATCTATCTATCTATCTATCTATCTATCTATCTATCTATCTATCTATCTATCTCCCTACCAACCCACCTATCTATCTATCTATCTATCTATCTATCTATCTATCTATCTATCTATCTATCTATCTATCTATCTATCTGTCTGTCTGGATGTCTATTTATTTATCTTATCTATCTATCTATTTATTTATTTATCAATCTGTCTATTATCTACTTACTTATCTATCTATAATTCAATAATTGGGTTAATATTTTTTTGCATGTGAGTTAATGTTATTACTTACTATGATATTTTGATGTTTTTACAAAACTACGTTACAAAGTATATTTCTACTATTATAATCTGTATCACTTAGAAAATGCAAAAAATAATATCGCAGAAACAAATAATGATTGTATATTCAAAAAGATTTATTTCCTTATTTTTTAAAAAAATTAAGTCCTAGATCTGAATAAATTTTAATATAATAAAGTTTGCAGACATGCTTTATATTATTATCACAAATGCTTTCTAATATTAAACTGAAAAATTACAATATTTAAATTTAATTTAGATGTTGGAAAACCTTAGAATTTTGTTTTTCATTTTAACAACTTATTTTAAAATAATAATAGAGTTCGAAATTATAATTGTGTAATTTTTTTTCGCATACGTTGGTGAAGCTATAATTATAATTTAAGATTTAATATACTAGCTTAGCGCTTTCGGGATTAAGTATTCAAATTCCATACTCATAGCTTTAAGAATAAAGATTCTGTTTGTGAATTGTTATACATATATGCAAATGAGCTTGAATTTTAATTAATTAGTCCATTGTTTGGAGAGAGCAAAGCATGCCTCTCTTCTATTAATGGCACTGAGGTCATTTGCCATGTAATAAGCCTCTTTGTCTTTTCTTTTGGCTTCTCTAGGCCACTTATTTGAACACAGTTCTGCCCAAATAATTTATACAGAGAAGAGCGATACCAAAAGAAAAGTCAAAGAGCCTTATTACACAACAAATAACCTTCGTGCCATTAATAGAAGAGAGGCATGCTTTGCTCTCTCCAAACAATGGACTAATTAATTAAAAATTCAAGATCATTTGCATATATGTATAAAATTCCACAGCAGAATCTTTATTCTTAAAGCTACGAGTATAGGATTTGAATACTTATTCCCGAAAGCGCTAATCTAGTATATTAAATCTTAAATTATAATTATAGCTTCACTAACGTATGCGAAAAAAAAATCTCACAATTATAATAATAAAGTTTGTAGACCTGCTTTATATTATTAGAACAAATGCTTCCTAATATTAAACCGACAAATTACAATATTTAAGTTTAATTTATATGTTATAAAACATTAGAATTTTCTTTTTCATTTTGAAAACTTATTTTAATAGCAATGAATCGTTTGTAATAAATAATTTAGCATACCAATTTTATTTGTTTCAATACATTTTTATAGTTAATCAGAAAAACATTTCACATGATCACCATTTCTTATGCTTGTTCATAACTGTTATTAAAACAGGCAAAACCCTCTATACATATTACCACTCAGTGCAAGCTAGAGTAATCAATGGATGCCAGAAGGCTTGTGCATAAAATCCCCATCTAGTACCTACTCATTCAATTTCCCCAGATTAGTTTCTGACTTGTGGCCTTTGTCAGTGAGGATCCTTGGATCTAAGAGCACTGCACCTAGATCTTAGAATCTAATGCAACCCCCAGCCAGCCACTTTTTATCCCTACTTAACTATAAAACTATGAGTCTTAAATTGTAAACACCATAATATTTTCAACCCAAGCTCAGTTGCTTATATAGTCATATAGGTCTGAACTCAGTTCAGTACCTATATATTTTGGTGTCTTTGATTCCTTAATAACCATACCCACCACTATCCTATCAGGCAGGATTGGTTTTAAGCCAATAAACATCACATGATCACCATTTCTTCTGTTTGCTCATAACTGTTATTAAAATAGCCAAAACTCTCTATCTGTACTGCCACTCTATATGTATTGATTACTCTGGCTTGCACTGAATGGCAATATGTATAGAGAGTTTTGTCTGTTTTAATAACAGTCATGAGCAAGCATAAAAAAGGGTTATCATGTGATGTTTATTGACTTAAAACCAATCCTGCCTAATAGGATAGTGGTGGCTAAGGTTATTAAAGAACCAAAGACAACAAAATGTATGAGTACTGAACTGAGTTCAGACCTATATGACTATATAAACTACTGAGCTTGGATTGAAAATATTATGGTGAGACTCATAGTTTTGTAGTTAAGTAGAGATAAAACATGGTTGCTGGAGGGTTGCATTAGATCCTAAGATCTAGATACAGTGCTCTCAGATCCAAGACTCCTCACTGATGAAGGCCACAAGCCAGAAACTAGTTAGTGCATATTGGATGAGTAGGAAGTAGTATGCACAAGCCTTCTGGCATCCATTGATTACTCTGGCTTGCACTGAGTGGCAATACGTATAGAGAGTTTGCCTATTTTAACAACACTTATGAGAAAGCATAAGAAATGGTGATTATGTGATGTTTCTTGGCTTAAAACAAATCCCGCCTAATAGGATAGTGGTGGCTATAGTTATTAAAGAACCAAAGACAACAAAATATATAGGTACTGAACTTATATGAGCTACAGAGTTTGGATTAAAATATTATGGTGAGACTCATAGTTTTGTAGTTAAGTAGAGATATAAGGTGGCTGCTGGAGGGTTGCATTAGATCCTAAGATCTAGGTGCAGTGTTTTCAGATCCAAGGTTCCTCATTGATGAAGGCCACAAGACAGAAACTATTTTGGAGATATTGGATGAGCAGGCATTAGATGGGGATTTTATGCACAAGCCTTCTGGCATCCATTGATTACTCTAGGTTGCACTGAGTGGCAATACATATAGAGAGTTTTACCTGTTTTAATTTGAAAACATTTCATCTTTTTCATTAAACATTCATTCCAAAGCAAATGATTTAGATTGGATATAATAATTTTAATTCATATGTCAGAGATTTTTAAAATTACAATGTGAATAACTATATTTTAATATTGCTATAAATTTAAAAATAAATCTAGGAATTTTTAATTTAGAAAATAATTTAGAAATACAAAAAGGCTTATTGTATGAGTGATAATGCCTCTCCACATGCAAACCACATCATGCAATGATAACATTGATGTTTATTTAATAATCCGATATTAACTTGGAAAACTTTATTTTCAGATAGAAAGACTGGAGTGCAAAAGAGATTGGCTTAAAGAAAAGATATAATCCCTATATAAGACTTCATAAAAAATCCAAAATTAATTTGCCATGAGATCAAATTACAAGTCAAATGTGCTAATTATTAAACCATGGCTTGCTGGCAACACCCACAGATATTTGAAAAATTTGTTCCGAGTAATTTTATATCATCTCTAACATAAAAGACCAGGGTCAGTGCTATAAACTTTATTCCTTTTTACCGAAATATCTTGATAATAGAGTGGATAATACTGGTAACAAATGCAAAACAGATAAATACAAAAATAATTTTGTTATAGAATTACCAAAAAAAGAGCAATAACTATCACTGTAAATTAGAATCCAAGTGATAAAAATATAATTAGAATAGTCAAACGTTATTAGCCGAGAGATCATAGCCGAGAGATCATCGCAGCAGCCATGCAAGCAAGTAGTTGGTTGCAGACGGTTGTGGGTTTGCCTCCCGGCCGATGCTATGACATATGGAAAAAAAAATTAGAATACTATAATATAATAAAGCCATTTCTGAATCTAGGTTACTCGGTAATGTTACCATGTGATATTAGATCACTGTAAATGGTTGATTGTCGTTTTCTATTACTTTATGAATAAAAATAGTTTTTGCATCTCAATATGCTATATAATAAACTTTAATTAAATCGTTTATTTATTAAAATGCAGAACAAGTTACATATTTAAACTAAAAGATGTAAACAAAATATTTATCCTTTCATAGTTGTTTTTAATAAAAAAATTTAAATATGCTTTTAGTTGTATCTATGAATATAGTATTTACCATTACATTTTATTTATTTTGAAATCTATTTTTGTAAAACGTGTATTGCTTTGCATTTTAAAGTTAGTAAAAAATCTTTCTTATTCATCAACCTAACGAATGATCAAAGTCAAACAGAGTAATCTGAATGATTTTCTTCTTTTATGTTGTTAATAAATTTTAATTCTTAAAACTATTTTTATAACTAAATTCAAATTAAATGCCAGAGCATATACGCTTCATTAATCGTGATAAAATTCCTGATGTGCTTATAATCCATCGTATATAAATGCAGAAATATATAAAATATTTTTAAACAATAAAATAAACATATTTAAAATTTTTTAAAATATAAATTATTAAGTATTTTTAATAAAATATACACCACATTTATATATTATCTTTTACTTGAAATGATTTATTAATTAACTTATTTATATTAATAAATGTTTTAACACGAATTTAAAATCCTTTAAAATTATTAATGGGCCTTTATTTTTTAATTTAAAATCTACTGTTATAAATAAGAAGACGAAAATAAAATAAAATTTTGCATTTGTTTAAAATGATTTTAAAGCTACAATTAGTGATGCAAATCTATTTGTTATTTGTACTCTTTTATAAAGATTTACAGGTATGTTTGCTTTGTTTACAGTTATGCAAATGTTGCACACTTAATGATGTTAAAATGTAGAGTCACTATATATATAGATAAATATTTATTTACTTATATATATATATAAAACTCAAAGTTTAGTAATAACACATCCTTCTGCAATTTCCGCTACTTATATCTAAGTCCAAATTGCTAAATCTTCAAAAAGTTTTAGCCTATCATAAGGACTTTTAATTTCGGCTAATTATGTTGGTCAAAAATGTTTATCTATATAACTTTAGGATCAGGATGACTTAATTACCATCTGGCAATTGGTAAGCTTGATAAATAATGCTTTCTTCTTTATTGTTTGTTAATTAAATGCTGTTTTTTTTGCAAAGTGATATTTAAAATGTGTTTGCTTTATTGTACAAATGTATGATATAATTTTTTGTCTAAAACACATTCTAATAAGTGCAATATGTGGTAAGATATGGCAGAGAATAGAATGCATTATTGTTGTTGACATATTTCAGAAAAAAAATTTTCTGCAAAGGAAATTAAAAGACAGAATCACAAAATATCAAAATGAATAGTATAATAGATTATACCTAAATGCATTTTTGATTTACAGATAAGTTTGTTTATGAAAAAATTCATTTCTATTATCGTTATTTTTTTTGTTTGTTTTTTATTATTCTATCTTTATTTTGGAATAATTTCTATAGGGTAATAATGTTGATGCCAAGTGAAAAAAATATTTTTAATTTTTTTTCTTCATTGCATATAACATATAATTTAGTTTTATGTTCACATGAATTTTGTGACTTTGTTTTGTCTATTCATAATATATATTTTACACCAGAGTATTATTTATCTATTGTATTTTAGATCAGAAATTATCCTAGAACTTTTTTCACTTTGATATAAGTCAAACCAATTCTTATTTACTTGTTTATTCTTATCAATAATTTGTACTTAAATATTACATTTTTATTTTCATTATTTAGATATTATTTTTCAAACTTAACTAGAAATTTTACAAACATAAGTTAAACAGTTAATATATTTTAAGAAAAATGCTTTATTTAATAGAAGACTAAATTCTTACATATAATAATTATATAGTGCTTGTTTGCAATAAATATTCTATCACATTCTAATAGAATAACATAAACATAGCAGTGTGCTTCTGTATTTCTTTACTTTCATAATAATATTCTTGTCAAAATAAGTTCTTACTATTATTTTGCTTATGACAAAAATTGTTCTTATATCTACATTTTTAATTTGAATAAATTTAATTCATGTTATATTTTAATATTAAAAAGTCACCTTATTTAAAAATGAAATATAAAAATAATCATTATTTGTACATAACTTACTACTATATTACAATAAATCACAAATGAAAAACAAAATGTAGTAATTGGATAATAAATTAGTAAACTAAAATTAATTAATATATTTGTGAAAAGGATAGATATAAAGAATCATAGAAAAATACTTTGATTTATTTTCACATATAGTTAAAATAAAAATAATAAAATGATTAGTTAGTCAGGAGTCCTTCAATCCAGCAATCAATAATCTCAAATCAAGCATTTTCAGTATTTATTAAATAGCCATTGTACGTCGCTTGTTCGGCCGGAACAAAACAAAACACTTTTCTTTTTATTTAAAAATGTATTTTATTCTTCTAATAGTAAATGAAACCTTTAAACAAAAATTAAAAAACAACAACACTTGATTAACAAATTAATCAGCCCAAATTCAATGAAATTCCATTCAATTAAATTGCAGCACATAGTGCTGGAATGTGCAGGGGCGTGGACCGATGGTTTTGCCGATCCGAAGGATCATCCAAAAGATCCTTTACTCAGATCAAACCAAGTTTATGATTTCCAAAACAACATGAGTTTACATTATTCTTAGCATTCTACATTAAATATCAAAAACAAAACAAAACACTTTTTTATATATTTAAAAATGTAAGTTATTCTTCTAATAGTAAATTAAATGTTTAAACAAAATTACAAAAAAACAAACAAACAAACACTTGATTAACAAACTAATCAGCCCGAATCAAATTCCATTAATTAAATTAAATTTTAGCGCATAGTGCTGGAATGTGCGCGGGGGGGGGGGCAATGGTTTTGTCGATCTGAAGGATCATCCAAAAGATGAATTACTCTGATCAAACCAAGCTTACGATTTGATTCGTAACTCTTCTCATGAAAACGTGCCTATTTGCAAGAGTTCTGGGAAAAGATATTTGGCCCTATCCTTTTGCAATTCTTTTCACTTTCCAAGCTGTGTAGGGAAGTGCAGGGATGGGATTACAATTACTAGTATGTAATAGTATGTCAGCTAGGGTCTAATATCATTACCTCAAATGCACATTAAAAGAGTTATGGCCAGTTGAATTATATACACACTCACATCATACGGTAGCGATATGTAAAGTGTGTGCTATTTGCATAGTGTCACGAGGCTCATCATCAGGCCATAATATTTGTGTGCAATGCTATTTAGGCCTGGTAATGATTAATATGAACAGAACTGTTCTATACATATTTTTATGTTTTTACACAGAAACAGTGTCACCAACTGATGTGCAGTGGCTATTTAACAAGTACCCATTTTTCTCTCTTCTACATTAATTTGTACATACACAAACTAATTTTATGCAACTGTAGTGACAGTTGTACCTATATTCAGCTTTTTACTTGTACATCACTTGTTCTGTTGAGAATCTAATCATTCAATTATTTGTAGCATGTGAGTGTCTATTAATCATTAGGATAATAGACTTTAAGGTATTTTGAGTAAAAACATATAAAATAAAAAAGAAAAATGATAATAAAGAAACATTAGAAATTGATATTTTTCAAAGATAATAAAAATAATATAACTCTCAGACTAATAGTGATATGTAAGTGATGTGATGATGTGATAACACTAACAGGCATTAACGACTTCATATTTAAAAAAAAACATTTAATAAACAATGAAATACTATAGTTAAAATAGACAGGTATAAAATTAATTATACCACAAATAGATGTAATATTGATCATATCACTAATATTTATGGTTATTTAAAGTAGATAATTTCATTGTTTTTAGTAGTTGAATCACAATGATTTAAATTTTTTATAGTCATGATAAGCTATTCTATATTATTTATTTTATAATAATAATATCCACAAACATACTTATGATAGTATGCCTGACAAAGTGTGCTGTTTTTTGTCAGTTATTTGTCAGATTTAGAGTACTTTTGATTCCAAGTACTATAATCATATCTATATTATTTCATTCAGTTTGCTGCTTTTATTGTGTCTATATCCTAGTCTAACACAATATCAAAGCATAGTGAAAGATTTACATAGCATAGGTTAAATCTAAAAAGCAACATTTGTAAATAAGGTACAACACTATCTTCTGAACAACAGCCAGTTTCAACAAACTGATCAACAAAACCAAAGACAAGCTATAAAAGTGGAAAATCCTGCAACTAGTCAATGAGGTTCAGTACAATGGCCAAAGATGCACAGTCATTTATTATAGAGAATTGCAAATAATCATTACCACAGAATAGCACAGCACATGTACTATACAAATGAGTTAAAGAAAGACAGAATGTATACTTGTGGAATTATATAATAAAAAAAGAACATGGACACAGCTTTAATCAACAAAACATCAAATTAGCATGATTGGAATATGATGACAGAAAAAATAAAATAAAGAAGAATTGATACCTCACAAACAGCAAAAATAAACAAAATAGCTAATAACATCTAGTTTTCTGATTAGAGAAATATGTAAATTATCTCACTAAATATTAAGAATAATAAATAGACACTGTAAAATAGCAAATGGAATAAAATAATACAGCTATGATTATGATGTGGGATATATAAAATGCATTAATCAGATAACTGATGAAAAAAAACCATTATTCCAGGCTTACTAACATACATATGCAGATAAACAACAAAGTTAAAATAAAATTGTTTATGTTATAAGTAAACAAATAGACAAATTGTAATCACCCCACATTGCCATCTGGTATATAAAATATGTTTAAAAAATATATTGCTGTACACTTTGAATATCTAATACAAAAGCCAGTCTCTTGGTTTCTATTAATAAAAAGCTCTGAAATAATGTAACACATAAAAAAAAGTTTTTAAATATTTTTCGATTTCAGTTACTTAATCCTATAGTTAAAGTCGTTTCAATAGCTAAAGATTCTCAGAGGATAAAAAAATATACTTTTGAAAATATATAGAAAAAGACAAAAGAAAATGTACTTCCATTATTATTATCTGATTTCATCACTGATATTCTTGCCATTACCATTTAAAAGAAATTCTATTAAAAATAAGATATTTTCTAATACTATAAAAAGATTCCCAACTTTTCAAAATTCTTTAAAAAATGACAATTTTAACATCAATTTTTTTTTGCACAGACTCTTATAAAAGGAAAATGTAGTCGTTGTTAGTTAATGCAGAGTTATTATTAATAATTTGTCTATGGCTATAAACTCTCAATCCTTATAATACACTATCGAATTAGATATTATGCAAAAAAATAACTAAAAATCTTGAAGTTAATAAAACTGATTGGGAAATTCTTTTTTCTATTTATCCATGAAAACTTCAATGTATTTTAACAATCAGTAACTTCACTTTAAAAGGCCAAAAAATAAAGAATGAATTGGCAAGCCAGAAATATTAAAAATGCCTTAATTAAATATTACTCTAATCAATTTAATGCAACACAAGGGAGATATATTTTTTTTCATCAACAATATTGGATATTCTAAAAAGATAGTTAATCCAAAATTTTCTTTGAATAATTTTTTTTCGCATTAAAACTCATATAAATTTAAATAAGAAGTTATCTCCATTATAAAGTTTCTTTGAATATATGGCTGTTAGCATACTTTTAAACTTGCGCTTTTATTTTTCTACGAATTTCTTAGTTTGATTATATGTCATGAGATTGTAACTTCTTTTCTTCTCTGAATATTTGAATGCACTTATATTTAATAGATAAAAACTTTTTCTAACAACATTTTTTAAATAAAAAAAATATTATATTTAAAAGAACTATTATTTATAGCAATGCGGTTTACATGCCATTATTGTAAATGTTAATTTAAATATATTTTGTTCATTTTTTTTAGCAATATATTATAATAGATTAATATTTTATATACGTTTCAGAATATCTGAGTGCTTAATATTTCATTAGATTAGTAAATAGATTTATTTTTTATCAAGAATTTGGATAATTTTTTTTTTCATGTGTCAAAGCATAGGTCGGGAAGCGAATCTGCAAACCCAGGACAACTGCTTGTGAATAACATTTTTAAAAAAGTACTTTTTTGTTATTATTTAGTCAACATGAATTTTATTCTACCAATAATTAATTTATATTTTTCTAAGGCAAATTAAATGCTTTTATTTTTAATGAATATAATTAATTTGCAAAGGAAATACATGCACACATACACGCACGCACACACACACATATATATATATTGAAATGATAACAAAGTATTTAACATCTGACCTTATATAATTTGGGATTTTATAGCTCCCTAGATAATCAAACCAAGGTTAAACAATTGTATAAAATGCATTATTAAATAAAGAAATCACAATTATATTTGGATTTTTACAACTTACTAGGTTTCTCTTATTAATATAAACAATTGTATAAAATGAATTACTAAATAAAAAAATTACAGTTATATTTCCTGATTATCTTCATGCTTGCAAGCTGGAATTAGTCACTGTAATATTGAAAAATATCATTCTATCATATCTCCCGAAGAATGCTTATAATTCAACACCAACATTAGAGTTAACTAACGCTACATAAGTGTGCCCAAAATTAATTCCAAGGCCATTTACAAAATATCAAATTCAGTTTTCTTTTACATTAAATTATTTATAACTTTTGGGCAATTAATTTAAAATATTATTCTATATCCAAGCATAAAAAATACATTCAAAATCAAACGTGCAAGGCTTCAAAAACAGATTTAATCACAACTAATACTGTTACGATTTGGCACCCATTTCCACATTATATAATCATTACATTAATATGTAAATAAATAAGTAACATATCAAATAACAGTAATTAAGAAGAAAAAATATACCTCCACATTTCCAATGATCCCAAGTTATTTAATTGTTTAGTTGATTGCTAAGTTCTGCAAAAAAGAAAATAGGAAAAACCGTTACCAATATTTTTCAATAAACAGAATTTCTTTTTTTAAAAATTTAAACTTTTATTTTAGACGTTAAATTGAAATTTTAATTTGCACTCCAATTATGATTGGATCATTATTGGTTACCTTTGTTTTATGTTTTTGTCAGTTTAGTAATTTTGCTTGACAACAATTTCTTTCTTAAAATTTTATTATAACATAATTTAAAATTAAATATAGAATGCCTTTTGTATTTTTAAGTTTTTCTTTGTCTTAAAAATATATAGAATATAAAATATACTTTTCTCTAACAATAAAGCACATACTTTATACTTAAACTCCTTTTATTTACATTTTTTTAAATTGTGCTTTTGAATTAGTTTGAAAGATGTTTCTATTTTAATATTATTTTTTACCTAAAAGTTATCAATCACATTTTTTCATTTTTTTTTTCATTTATTTTATTACAACTTTGGTCATTTGAGTGGACATATTATCAAACATTAATATAAGTAGATAATGAAAACTCTTTACTTGTAGAATAATAAAGTTTTGTACTAATGAAATGTATATGTGGTAATAATTATTTATTTATATATATATTGTAATGATCGGGGAGAGGGTGATCATATCTGCCGCTACAGGGCGCCACCAGGATATTTCAATCTGGAAAATTTATAGAGTAGGCAGATACACACTGTTAAGATCCCACTTTATTTTATAATTAGACCATTAGCCCAAGTCACTAGCCCAGTGGAGATGCAGTGATAATAATATATAACTTGTTTAATTTGTATCTTAAATATAAAAAAATAAAAGCCACTGCCAGTAATTAACACACAAACAATATTTATTTATGCACATATATAATCATTTTAAAATTTGAGGAATAACATTTATTATTTTAGATTTTAATATTCTTTTAATTTAAATTATTATTGTAAAATTTTAAATCATCCACCCAGATGAAATTTATATTTATTTTAAGATTGTTGAGTATGAATAAACTACATAGATTTGCATTTGAAAAGAAAATATTCTATCCCTTATTTAACTTTAGGCCAAAAGTTCACAGTCAAACCAGCGTCAATCCATCTGATACATTGATGTATTCAATGTAGCATGAAAATATGACAGCACAAAATACCATACTGTCAGGAATGTACATCTGAACAGTATGATTAGAGAAGACATTGACTTTCAACCAAACAGGAATGCTACATCTGTCGGCAAGAAAAACAAAAAAAAAACTTTATAGGAAGGGACTGCATTTTCCATCTTACTATCCCTTCCATAGGCAAAAAGGGGGTGTGCAGCATATAAATCAATCCTGACCATAGTGAAATCTCATACTACATCTACTAATTATACCAATATATCCAATCCATTGACCTAATTTAACTATGAAACAAATAACCTAAGATTACCCTCCCCTAATTAATTAATATAACTTTACAAATCTATATAGCCATTCATGCCCGACTTAAATTTAACATTTATATAAGTTCATACAGATGGATTTATAAAAGTTTGTTTTTTAATGTTGAGCATAGATCGACTACATAGATTACACGCTCAAAAACATTTCAAAATAAACATAAATAATCAAAATATAAAGTCATTGATGTAATTGCAGAGGGAATTCACAAGAAACCCAATGGCATTCATTACAAGATGCCACATTGACACCAATAACTAAAAAGACATCTGAATAATATATTTTAGATATTCAATGTAAGATATCATTATTTACTGAATGTCTATATATTTTAATCAAATATGAAAACAAAAACATAATTAAACATGAATGAATCTATGCAAGCATCAATACTCAACTTAAATTTAATGCATTTAAATAATGTATACAAATCAATATTAATAGAAATAAAAAAAATAAAAATGGAAATGATTTTTTTTTTAAACTTAAATGTATAAAATCTAAACATTAATTATCAATTTGAAATTTGAAAGTCAGATAAGAGTTCATTTTAAAATTTAGGTTCTGAATGTTAAAAGCTTGAACAAAAGTTCTTAATTATTTTTTAAATTTTATAGTTCATGTCTTACAGAAAGAGAATCATGGTTCCTGGTGCCAATTCCCATGATGTATCTATTTGAAGTCTGGTCTGTTGTTCTGGAGGAGGTCTAAGCTGTTTCAATCCTGGTATTACAGTCATTTTATTTGAAATAAGTGAGAGACAGTGACAAGTGCATCTTATCGCTCTTCTCACAAAAATCAAGCTGGAACTGTCCTTAATTTCAATATTTTTTTTTTTATAGTACTCCTCCAGATTCATTGAACATTGTTTTCTGTTGCAATAATTTCCATTAAGGTCCAAGCAATTGGTTACTGCTTCTATTTGACATAAAGTTTTTTTTATTCTCTTATCTATATCTTTCAACTGACCTTTTTTTTATAAGAGCCCCAAGGGCTAGTTTGCTTTTCAATTAATTTATAAAACAATCATTTACAAAAATATTTTATCTTTTTCTTGTACTTTTTTTTAAAAAAGTATGTTCAAATACCTTTTTTTTTTATTTTAAAAAAGAAATAATTTTTAAAGTTTTGCATCTGTGCGAATATATATATATATATATATATGGTGGATTTATACCGGTACAATATATATATATATATATATATACATATACACATTTAACAACTCTTTAATTTTTTTAGTTTTTATTTACGAACTTAAGAAAAAAAATTATTTTAATTTTAAATTAATGTAATGGCGTATACCATTACATATCAGTAAACTTCGTCAAAAAACAAAAACATTAAAAAAAAAGAATTTACTTAGTGTTAGTAATTACATTACACAAATTGATTATATATGAAAATTTCAAAAGTACAAAACTTTTTTTAAAAGACAAAACGGTAATTACACATAAATATAATGATAAAAAAATTGTTGACTGTTTATTCTTTACTACCAGCTAAATTTCTGCTCCCTCCCTTCCAAGTTTCTTTTTTTCTACTTTTAAGTATTACTTAGGCACGTTAAACGGTTGGATTTTAAATAAGACTTTTTTAAAAAAAAATTATGATTTATATTAATTATTAAATTTTAATTATTGTGTTTTATTCCTCATATTTATCTAAACATATGCGCAATTTTTCATACTGGCAGTACTTTAAAACAAAATTCCAACTATAACTTTACGTTAATATAAAAATATGTACTCATTTTAAAATAAAAATGTTATTGGCATGATTTATTTTTAAAATTCTCAGGGTACTGGTTGTTTATTAAAGATTGGTTCACATTGGGTGGCCAATTATAATGGTCAGGGAGAGGGTGATGATAAAGCTATTACCATATCTGCTGCTACAGGGTGCCACCAGGTTATTTCAACATGGAAAATTTATAGAGTAGGCAGATACGTGCTGTTAAGATCCCACTTTATTTTATATTTAGACCATTAGCCCAAGTCAATAGTTCAGTGGAGACGCAAATATAATAATATATAACTTGTTTAATTTGTATCTTAAATATAAAAAAATAAAAGCCACTGCTAGTAATTAACACACAAACAACATTTATTTACACACATATATAATCATTTTAAAATTTTAGGAATAACATTTATTATTTTAGATTTTAATATTCTTTTAATTTAATTTATTATTTTAAGATTTTAAACCATCCACACAGATGAAATTTATATTTATTTTAAGATTGTTGAGTATGAATAAACTACATAGATTTGCATTTGAAAAGAAAATATTCTATCCCTTATTTAACCTTAGGCCAAAAGTTTGCAGTCAAACTGGTGTCAATCCAACTGATACATTGATGTATTCAATGTAGCATGAAAATACGACAGCACAAAATACCATACTGTCAGGAATGTACATCTGAACAGTTTGGTTAGAGAAGACATTGACTCTCAACCAAACAGGAATGCTACATCTGTCGGCAAGAAGAACAATAAAAAAAAACTCCATAGGAAGGAACTGCATTTTCCATCTTACTATCCTTTCCATAGGCAAAAAGGGAGTGTGCGGTGTATAAATCGATCCTGCCCATAGTGAAATCTCATACTACATCTACTAATTACACCAATATATCCAATCCATTGACCTAATTTAACTACAAAACAAATAACCTAAGATTACCCTCCCATAATTAATTACTATAATTTTACAAATCTATATAGCCATTCATGCCTGACTTAAATTTAACATTTATATAAGTTTGCACAGATGGATTTATAAAAGTTTGTTTTTTAATGTTGAGCATAGTTTGACTACATACATTACACACTTAAAACCATTTCAAAATAAACATAAATGATCAAAATATAAAGTCATTGATGCAATTGCAGAGGGAATTCACAAGAAAAACAATGGCATTCATCATAAGATGCTGCATTGACACCAATAACTAAAAAGACATCCGAATAATATATTTTAGATATTCAACGTAAGATATCATTATTTACTGAATGTCTATATATTTTAATCAAATATGAAAACAAAAACAATTAAACATGAACAAATCTATGCAAGCATCAATACTCAACTTAAATTTAATGCATTTAAATAATGTATACAAATCAATATTAATAAAAATAAAAAAAAAAATGGAAATGATTTTTTTTAAAAACTTAAATGTATAAAATCTAAACATTAATTAACAATTTGAAATTTGAAAGTCAGATAAGAGTTCATTTTAAAATTTAGGTTCTGAATATTAAAAGCTTGAACAAAAGTTCTTAATTATTTTTAAAATTTTATAGTTCATGTCTTACAGAAGGAGAATCATCATGGTTCCTGGTGCCAATTCCCATAATGTCTCTATTTGAAATCTGGTCTGTTGTTCTGGAGGAGGCCTAAGCTGGTTCAATCCTGGTATTACAGTCATTTTATTTGAAATAAGTGAGAGAGAGTGACAAGTGCATCTTATCACTCTTCTCACAAAAATCAAGCTAGAACTGTCCTTAATTTCAATATTTTTCCTTTTATAGTACTCATCCGGATTCATTGAACATCGTTTCCTGTTGCAATAATTTCCCTTAAGGTCTGCACAATTGGTTACTGCTTCTATTTGACATAGAGTTTTTTTTATTCTCTTATCTATATCGTTCAACTGACCTTTTTTCTATAAGAGCCCCAAGGGCTAGTTTGCTTTTCAATTAATTTATAAAACAATCATTTACAAAAATATTTTATCTTTTTCTTGTACTTTTTTCTAAAAAAGTACGTTCAAATACCTTTTTTTTTATTTAAAAAAAAAAAAAAATTTTAAAGTTTTGCATCTGTGCGAATATATATATATATATATATGCATTTAACAACTCTTTAATTTTTTTAGCTTTTATTTACAAACTTAAGAAAAACATTTATTTTAATTTTAAAATAATGTAACGGCGTATACAGTTACAATATATATAATATTATAATTCAATGTCTGTACTTCTTCAAAGCAATATAAATAAATTATATAATTGAATATTTATAAATAGAATAATCAGATATATTTTAAAAAATTTATTTGCTTAGTAGCACTTTCCACTAATCTTGTAGTCTATATCAACTAACACTTTGAAAGGCTAACTTTCCCACAATTCTGAGATCTTAACATTTGCTGCCTGCCTGTTAATTAAGTCATGTTTGTATTTGTATATTAGCATAGCTTCTTTTATTTTTCTTTTGTTGTTATTTTTTTCATTTGCAATATTTTAATATTGTTGTAATTGAAGTTAAATCACAAATACATAAATTATTATGGTCATGAAAAATGAATGCTGAAAGCTTATTATTAACTTTGCAATTTTGATTCGATTTCTGAACTCTTTTTAACAACAGCAAGCACTCTTTAGTTCTTTTTCCAATGTACATCTCAATTCTCCTATATATTCACTGCCACACCTACATGTCCATTTATAAATGATACAATTTTTATTTATAAATGAGGTTTATTTTTAGAATTATTTATTAATTTGTTTAATGTAGTAGGTGTGTAAAATGCAATACCACATAGACCTTTAAAAATCTTCCTTATAAAATTTACTTGGTCATTCGAAATGTATGATATTGACATCCATATTTTTTTATTAGTAGGAGAATCAATATTATTATTAGAATTTTTATTCTTATATCTTGTATTAAAATCTTTAATAATATTATATATATGATTATAATTGTAAACAACATTTAACAATTAATTTACAACTTTAAAATAATGCAAATTGAAAAAAATAACAACAAAAAATAAAATAAAAGAAGCTATGCTAATATACAAATACAAACATGACTCAATTAACAGACAGACAGCAAATGTTAAAATCATGGAATTGTGGGAAGGTTAACCTTTGCATAAATATTGTTGTTTGGTCTGCCACATACGTATGTTTCTACACATAAGTTGATCAGCAGTTTCATTTATAATTTATCAGTTATAGTTATATGTAATATTCATATACAATCAATATGCATGCAAGCATTTGTAATTTTTATTTAGTTATTCTAATGTGGGTACATAAATAGATAGCTAAGAGATGAGTGAATGGATAGGTAAATAGAAAAATAAATAAATAGATAATTAGAAGTTGATATCTCTATTATACTGCTATCACATCAATAAAAAAAAGAATTAGCAATTTGCTATTAGTTTTACAATTAACAAATAAAAATTAAAACAAATGTTTAAAAAGGGATATTTATACGTCTTTATTACTACTATTAACAAAAATAAATTACAGTATTTTTCATTTAAAAAACTCAACAAATAAAATACCATGGGCCAATCAATTTAATCTCCATTTTTGGATCAATTTCTAGCCTTTGTTTTCGTCAATAAAAATTTTCACTTACTCAAGGTTACAATAGATGACCAAAAGTTGCATTGGTTCTATTCTGCTACTATATCAAAATAAGTATGTTACAAAGTAAACACTTTAATTTACAAATAGTAACCAAAAATAAGGATTTAATAAAAGAGTATTATGTTTGTTTTTAAAAAAAATGCTTTTAAAAAGAGTAAAAAAAAAACACTTTTCGTTATTGGTAAATATTGTCAATGTAATGAAGGAACATTATGAAAAGGTCCCCATTTCTTCTGTTCTGTCACCCCATTTTTCAACAGATGAAATGAAGATAGGAATGTAATAATTCTGGAGGCATGTCTCTCCCCCTCTTCAAATTTTTACTTTTGCTTTATATCTCTATTGTCAAACATCTGAACTACAGACCTATATTTTTACATATAAGTTGATCAGCAGTTTCATTTATAATTTAGCCAGTTATAGTTATATGTAATATTCATATACAATCAATATGCATGTAAGCATTTGTAATTTTTACTTAGTTATTCTAATATATAGCATAAACATTGTTGTTTGGTCTGCCATAGACATATGTTTCTACATATAAGTTGATCAGCAGTTTCATTTATAATTTATCACTAATAAAACATATTTTCACATAGCTACATTTATTCATAATTTTCTTTAAGAAAGATGTTTTGTTTTATCTTTTATAAACACATATAAGTATTTAATATTTTATGAAATTGTTACCTTCATTTTATCCAGTTTGTTTCTTCACTTCAGGATGCTACTGCATTCAAAAAGGAGTCATTGTATTTAAGCAGAATGGCATTATTTACTTTCCCTGATGTTCACCCAGGCAAATCTTGGAGAACCATGGCTTTGGATGAAGACAGAAAGCTGTTACCGATTAGCCTTCCATCATTATGATTTCCTTACTAAGATTTTTTTTTCATCATTAACAGTGGCTGTAAATATATTCCACAATGATGAAAATCACCTGTCAACTAAACAGTTAAGTAATACATAGATAAAAAATTTAACTTTTTAACTCTTCACTTTTCTTACTTTTTTAACTCCTTTTAACATCTAAAATAAAATCTTTAAATCTTTTTCTCTGAACTTCAAACTCAACTATTTATATTCTCATCTCTGGATTGATTAAGAAGCACTGCCCACTGTATCTGATTTGTTACACAGCTTTCATTTAAGCCAGAGTGCTTTTCTCTTCTTAAGGATTGGACACTACTTTTAGCAGGACAGATAAGGAATCATAAGGATTAGGTAAAAAAAAAAAGACATAAAAAAGATAAAAATATATATTTGAGAATGTACAAAATTTAATTACTTCTATTGTATTCAAATATCAGCCTTTCAAGCTAATTCAGCATGTGCATTTTGAGAGTGTTAAATAAATGAATACTTTCCTCTTCAATCCAAGATATAGTATTTATGCAGGAATAAAAAGAATCCTCTTATTCCTACAACTCAAATTCTTTTATATGAGCAAATCTGAAGAACTGTTGAGGAGAGCGTGAGTAGAATTCTCACGTTAAATTACTATTTACGATGTTTTTGACTGAATGACGTCAGTGAAATTGCTTAGAATTTACTAAACATCATTCTTACTGAAACTTAATTATGAGTAAATAAGCAGTAATTTAAAGTGAGAATTCTTCTCATGCTCTCCTCAACAGTTCTTCAGATTTGCTCATATAAAAGAATTTGAGTGGTAGGAATAAGAGGATCTTTTTTATTCCTGCATAAATACTATATCTTGGATTGATGAGGAAAGTATTCATTTATTTAACACTCTCAAAAGGCGCGTGCTCAATTAGCTTGAAAGGCTGATATTTGAATGTAATATAATTGTAAACACAGTGCTAGATAAAATAATTGCTTATTTACTCATAATTAAGTTTCAGTAAGAATGACGTTTAGTAAATTCTAAGCAATTTTACCGACATAATTCAGTCAAAAACATCATAAATAGTAATTTAAAGTGAGAATTCTACTCACGCTCTCCTCAACAGTTCTTCAGATTTGCTCATATAAAAGAATTTGAGTTATAGGAATAATAGGATCCTTTTTATTCCTGCATAAATACTATATCTTGGATTGAAAAGGAAAGTATTCATTTATTTAACACTCTCAAAAGGCGTGTGATCAATTAGCTTGAAAGGATGATATTTGAATGTAATATAATTGTAAACATGGCGCTAGATAAAATAATTGCTTATTTACTTCTATTGTGTAAAAGACTAAAAATGAAAATGATTATTTTTTAATTAGAGTAAGTAAACTAGCCCTTGGGTATCTCAAAATTTATGATTAAAGGTCAGATAGAAGATAAAAACAATAAGAACAGAATAACCAATAAAATCCTTCAGGAAATGAACCTTAATGAAAGAATCATTATCATGACATCATGTTCAGTTAATCTGAAGGTTTGATATAAAAATGAAAATATTTGAAATAAAAAGCAGTTTTTCAGTTTGTAGTTTTTGTCAGGGAGAGTTGAAGGAAAAAGGATTGAAAAGATGCACTCTTAATGCCTTAAGTTTTTCCAAAAGAAAAATGAAGTATCATTTTCCTATATTGCAGACCCCAGGACATCAAGGTCCTCCAATACAATCCTGAAAAGGAATATACCAGCTAGAGTAAAGGACCTCCAGATAAATACCAACAGAATGGCTAACAGCACACCTGTCTCCCCAGAATGATGTAGGAATTAGAAAAAACACGAGATCCAAATCACAAGCAACTATTAAGGATGGACTTTTAAACCATAAGAACTCTAAATAACTCATGAAATTTAAATATAAAACTCCTCCTTGTATTTAAATATAAATATAAATTTCTATATGACCACACTAAGTCATTTATTAATAATTATTTTTATTATATGTATTTTTAAATCATTTACATTAATTTATTTTTTTATTTTTTTGAGTGTTTATTATGATTTTTTTTATTAAGCTAAACTTTTAAATTAAGTTAAAATTAAATTAGATGTGGACAGCTGCATAGATTCATAAAGTTATGATAGTTTAAGGGAGGGTTAATCATAGGTTATTTGTTTCACAGTTAAATTGGGTTAATGGGTTGGATGTGTTTGTGTAATTAGTAAATGTAGTATGAACATCCGCTACATGAAAGATCACATTATATGCCACACTTGGGCAAAACTATCTCATTTCTTATTGACTATCAGAGGCAGACATGCTCCTTGGATCACCACTTTAGTCTATGAAATGGGATAGTAAGTCGGCGAAAAAGATCACAATCCCTTCCTATGGATTTTTTTATTGTTCTTCTTGCCAGACAGACAAATTATTCCTGTACTGGATGAGGGACATTTCTTCTAAATAACCATGCTGTTCAGATGTACATTTTGGCAATATGGTATTGTGCTGTCATATTCATAGTGCATTGAATACATTGATATTTCAACTAGGTTGGCATTAGTTTGACTGTGAACTTTTGGCCTGGGGTTAAATAAGGGATATAAAATATTTTGCTTTTTGAGTGCAATCTATATAGTCTATCCATACTCAACACTGTAATAAAATATTAATTAGTTTATCTGTGCGAAATTCTAAAATAAAAAGTTAAGATATAAATTAAATCAAATTCTAAAGTAAACATTATACTAAAATAAATAATTCTGAATTTTATATATGTGGAAAATAAATGTTTTGTGTATTATGAATATGGCAGTGGCTTATTATTATTTTTTTATTATCTTTCTTTTTTTAAAACAAAATATATATTATCTCTGCTGTTCCATGAGCTAGTGAGTGGCACATTTCAGTTGTATTTATTTAAATTTTGGATCTAACTGTAAGTACCTGCCAGCCTATATAAATTTTCAGGTTTAATTAGCTTCATGGGACCCTGGTGGCAGAATAAAATGTAAGAGTTGCTGCATCCTCAACCATTATAATATATATATATATATATATATATATAATAACGAAATTTTAATATATTCCAAATAACTGTAAACAATCAATAATATAATATAAATAAAAACTCATAGAGAAAGATTTTTGATTATATTCATAATCATTATCAACTCAACTCAAAATTCAAAATGAAATCATCTATTACCAATTGGAAATTTGATTTTGATATTAAAAAGATAAAAATTTTAGGTCAAGAAAGAGATAATGAAAAAAAAAATTAAAGAGGCAGTTTTTAATAATAGGTATAAAAATACAATAATAAATAGACAGTCAGCAAATGTTAGGATTAATGAATTATGGGATATTTAAATTGACATGTGTTTCCAGTTAGTAATAGATGATTTCATTTTGAAATTTGGGTTGAGTTGATAATAATTATGAATATAATCGAAAATATTTCTCTATGAGTTTTTATTCATATTATATTATATGTTGTTTACCATAGTTGGAATATATTCAAGTTTCATTATTGTATTATTAATATTAGCAGACATATATATATATATATATATATATATATATATATATATATATATATATATATATATATATATATATATGTGATATATGTGTATGTGCGTATGTGCAATATTATATAGCTATATATATATTACACAACAAAATTGGAAAAAATAAAAATCTTTATGCTACTCTTCCATAAAATAATAATCAGAAAATAATAACAAATTGTTTACAGCAGCTATATAATCAACAATAATTTTATACATTAAAAGCCTTTTTTGGCACCTGCTTTCATGCTCTTTTTAAATGTTACTAATTTATTTAATAGTGATGAATTATTTCAGACATAAAACCATCCAGTGTCTGATAATGGAATTAAAACAACAAGAATAATATAAATAATTAAAACAAATCAAAACCCTCATATATAAATTCAGTAATTACAAAATGATTGACTATATCATAAAGATATATTAAATAAAGGTTACATGCATTTTTTTATACAGTTATATATATCATCTTATATAATTTTCCATTCATTTTTAATCAACCAATTGTTAACCAAATTTATAGAAGTCTTGCAAATATTCATACAATTATTCAAATTATTTTTAATATAGTATGTTTCATATATTTGTCTTCTTTGGATCACTGATGTAATTTAAATATTTAATACTTTTTTTTGCATTTATTCTATGGCCATATTTCAAGTCATGAATATATAATGCAGATTTATCATCTCTTCTATTAATAGCATTATTATGTTCTTTGACTCTTACCTCAAATTGTTATATATGATGATTTTGATTTGTTTAATTTATATTATTATTGTTTGTTTTAATTCCATTATTGGACACTGAATGGTTTTATGACTGAGATAATTTGTCAACATTAAATAGATTAATAACATTTGAAAAAACACCAAAGCAGGTTCTGAAAATGGCTTTTGATGTATAAAATTATTATTGATTATACAGCTATTGTAAAGAATTTATTATTTTCTGATTATTATATTAGATAACATCAACATTACAAAGGACGCAAGCACAAGACAAAAAAATGAATGCGATTTTAGATGATAGAAATGAAGATATTTATACAGGTAAATTAAATATTTAAAAATTTAATAATTTATTTTTTCTGTTTATTAATATACTAACTTTATATACCACAAATTTAACAAAAATCTATTACAATGTTATTTATATGTTATTGCAAAAATTATTTTTTTAATTACTTACTTTAATTTTTTTCTACTCCTAATTTAGAAAAGCAGAAAGATGTACAACAACAACAATAATAAATATAAATATTACATATATACATAATATTTGACTTTCATTAGTTTTAACCATTTTGGAATATGCTTAAGTTGTTTACTAAGTAAAATCAGATATTATTATGTAAAAAAATTCATTATTTAAATCAAATAATGAACATTTAAGTTAATAATAGATGCTCTAGGACATTAATTGCCATTTTGGGGAAACTCATAGGAAATACCTATAAAATATTCTAGATATTTTATAAGCAATCTTCCACCAAAAATCAGAGTTCATCAAAAGTTCAAAAAAAAAAAGGTCTTATTATTACAATAAGCAAATATTAAAACTAAAACAATTGTAAATATTTAATTTAAAATATGTGTAATTTGTTCTGGATATTTTGTCAAATGCACACACACACACACACACACACACACAGAGAGAGAGAGAGAGAGAGAGAGAGAGAGAGAGAGAGAGAAACAAATCAAATTTCATTGAAAGTCAAAAAAAAACAAACAAGTAGCTCATATTAAAACAAATTTTAAATTTTATCAAAGTATGCAGTGCTTATGAAAAGTATGGAAAAAGAATGCACGACTAAAATATGTAAAATTGAATAAAGATGTGGCAAGTGAAATTTATTTTACAATTAACAAATAAAAAATTAAAACAAATTTTATTGAAAGTAAGTAGACCATACATAACTTAAAAATGAGTAAAAATAACATTTACACGAATGAAATTCATTCTATCATAATACGTTAAGAAAAATAATTGTGTGAGAAATATTTGTTTTTCATGTTTGAATTATAAATAGATATTATATTATTAAATATATGAATGTGGAGAAAAGTAAGAAGATTGGGTCAGGCTTATCCTAGTAACCTGGAAGTGGTTCAGATGTTTGACAATAGAGATATGAAGCAAAAATAAAAATTTGAAGAGGGAGGGAGTCATGCCTCCAGAATTATTACATTCCCATCTTCATTTCATCTGTTGAAAAACGTGGTGACAGAACAGAAGAAATGGGGACCTTTTCATAATGTTCCTTCACGACATTGACAATATTTGCCAATAACGAAAAGTGTTATTTTTTTTTTTTACTCTTTTTAAAAGCAATTTTTTTAAAAACAAACATAATACTCTTTTATTAAATGTTTATTCTCGGTTACTATTTGTAAATTAAAATGTTTACTTTGTAACATACTTATTTTGATATAGTGTCAAAATAGAAGCAATGCAACTTTTGGTCATCTATTGTAACATTGAGTAGGTATGAATTTTTATTGACGAAAACAAAGGCTAGAGATTGATCCGAAAATGGAGATTAAATTGACTGGCCCATGGCATTTTATTTGTTGAGTTTTTTAAATAAAAAATATCGTAATTTATTTTTGTTAATAGTATTAATTAATAAAGACCTATAAATATCCCTTTTTAAAAATTTGTTTTAATTTTTATTTGTTAATTGTAAAACTAATAGCAAATTGCTAATTCTTTTTTTTTTTATTGATGTGATAGCAGTATAATAGAGATATACACTTCTAATTATCTATTTAATTATTTTTCTATTTACCTATCCATTCCTTCATCTCTTAGGTATGTATTTATGTACCCATTCCATCTATTCTACCTATTATCTAATTACTTACTATTTATGTATCTACCTATATACCTGTTTATTTAATTCTCTAACTTTCTGTTTACATGTCTATTTACTCATTCACCTGTTTTTATCTATCCAATTATCCATTTATCTATCTATTTATTCTTTAATTTATCTCTGCATCTACTAATCTATAACAATTTATCTATCTAACATTTTTCTGTCTATTATTCATACATCCAACCAGCTATTCCTATATAATTATATATTTACTTATCTGACTATCTGTCTATCTATTACTTTTTACCTATTTGTTTATCTATATATTTAGCTATCTGTCAATCTATCGATTCAATCTATCTATACAACATCTATATCTATTTACCTATCTATCTAAATGTATTCAGCAACCTATCCATCTATACATTTACATATCCATTTATAACTATGCTTTTCTATCTCTATCTATCTATCTATCTATCTATCTATCTATCTATCTATCTATCTATCTATCTATCTATCTATCTATCTATCTATCTATCTATCTATCTATCTATCTATCTATCTATCTATCTATCTATCTATCTATCTATCTATCTATCTATCTATCTATCTATCTATCTATCTATCTATCTATCTATCTATCTATCTATCTATCTATCTATCTATCTATCTATCTATCTATCTATCTATCTATCTATCTATCTATCTATCTATCTATCTATCTATCTATCTATCTATCTATCTATCTATCTATCTATCTATCTATCTATCTATCTATCTATCTATCTATCTATCTATCTATCTATCTATCTATCTATCTATCTAAATGATAAATAGATTAATAGACAAATAGGTAAATGGATGGTTAGAAAGACAAGGAGGTGGGTAAATGGGAAGGCAGACAAATAGACTGAAATTCAGATAGATTATTAAATAGATAAACAGATATATACATAAATAGAAAGATATGCATGCAGATAAATAAGATGGATGGATAAATTGATAAATAGATAACTAATAAAAGAATAAATGGTTGGGTAAATAGAAGGATGGATAGAAAAATAAATAGATATAAAACAGATAGATAGGTGCAGAGATAGAAAGATGTATAGATTGATACAGTTGCATAGATATATAAATGGATGGTTAGATATATAAATGATAAGTTGGAGAAATAGATGGACAGATGAATAAGTGAAAAGACAGAAATAAAATTATGACTAAACAAATAGATAGCTAATAGATCAATGGATATGTGGGAAATAGATGGTTAAATAGATGATTAGACATCAACATTCTAGGTATATTGACGCTTTATCAAAAATAAAAACAATTAGAAAATATTAAAATCGAAACTAACATATTTAAAAAAACATTAAAGGTCTTTTTTTTTTTATTATTATTATTATTATTATTATTATTATTATTATTATTATTATTATTATTATTATTATTATTATTATTATTATTATTATTATTATTATTATTATTATTATTATTATTATTATTATTATTATTATTATTATTATTATTATTATTATTATTATTATTATTATTATTATTATTATTATTACTACTACTACTACTACTACTACTACTACTACTACTACTACTACTACTACTACTACTACTACTACTACTACTACTACTACTACTACTACTACTACTACTACTACTACTACTACTACTACTATTATTATTATTATTAACAAATAAAAATTTACAATAAATTTAAAAACAATCAATTAACAAATAAAAAATTAGATGTCAGAGCAATTTATTCCATACCACTAAGCCAATCCTAGCTTTTGTTTTTATCAATGAATAATTGTCTTACTTAATCTTAAAATAAATGATCATAGATCCATGTCTGTTATTCGGCCACAATATCAATATAAATACACTACAAAGTAAAATGCAAAAACAAAATAAAACCTCAATTTACTTATAATAAAAAAAATAAGAATTTAATAAAGAAGTAGTATGTTTTTTTTTATAAAGATATAAAAAACTTTATTCTGAAATTTGGTGACAACTCATATGATTAAATTATTGATGGATACATTAAATGTTATTTAAGAAAAGGAAAGTTCAATGATGAAACGTCCTGCACTGCACAATCTAAAAGGACTCAAGGTTCATAGGAGCCAAGGAAAGGGGCCAGAATTTGATTTCTTGGAGATTGGTGACTAAGCTTGCATGACTCGAACTGTATAAAGATAACACCAAAGTTCTGTTCATGTAAAAAACCCACAGAATTGTAAATCAGACTTTCAGCATGAATTCCAAGGTCTTAATGCCCAGGGTTTGAGGGATAGGCTTAAAGAGGGAGGCTAAAATAATCAATCCCCTAAGAATTCACATTAGCCCTTCAGTCGCTGTTTCCAGAATAGGAAATTTCCATCTAGCTATGCAAGGTACCATCCCCAGGGGGCATAACAATCAGCTTCCATGTAGCTTCAAAGATGTAAGGGGAAGAATTCTGGTCCCTCTTCCGAATTTTTTAAATTTTATCATTGATTTTAAAAAGATAAAAAATAAATAAACCTTTTTACTGTCTTAAGTAACACGAATGTCCAAAATGAACATTATAAATAAATTTCTTTACTACTGTCCAGTTACCATATTCCCTATTAGTTAAAACGAGATGAGGCTAAAATAGTTCCGGTGATATGCCTCTCAAGCTCTTCAGAATTTTCATTTCTGCTTCACAGCGTAGTCTCAATGTCCAATCTTTAAATAAAATATTATTTTTTGCCTGCTTCACTGCATTTGAAGCTCTTTCATATCACAAAGACAATTCTGTCACGGCCTTTCTAAGATATTTACATGTAATATTATATCTGATAACTGTTCAGAAATAAACAATATGAAATAAATATTTCTCATACTTTCTATAAGCCCTTATATATACTTTTAATAAAATTTATTTTAATTTTTTACTTGTTAATTGTAAAATTAATTTCAATTGCTTCTTACATATTTTAGTCACGTGTTTTGCCTTCATACTTTTAATAAGAACTTATACATACTTTCATAAACTTTGAAATTTATAAAGTATGAACTAACCGTTGTTTTTTATAATTGTCAATGAAATTCGAACTTTTTTTTTTTTTGGCATTTGACAAAATACCCAGAAGAGTTTTATAGATACTTTAGAGGAAATATCTAAAATTGTTTTAATATTTTCCCATTATAATGATATTATCACTTTTTTTTAAAACTTTTGATGAAACTAGAATTTTTTTTAATTGAACAAAATATTCAGAACTGATGATATATCTAAAAGTTATTTATTGCTTGTTTAAATTTGTAGTGGTTTAGTAGCTCTCTCTAATATCAAAAAGTGTCATACAGTGATGACTAAAGTGCACTTTTTGCTAGTAACATTAAGATAAAATAAAATGTAGAAATACATTATACTTTTATCTATAGATGTTCTTTATTTACTTATATACTGTATGTTGGTGTATTGAAAATTATTGAATTATTTTCAATGTTTTTGTTTATTATATATATGTCAAATAAAATGTCAGTTATGGAATAATTAGTGAAATAATAATAAGACAATAATGTGTTAACGGTGACAATAAATTTATAAATCACTATTACACAATGCAGAACTAATTTCAATTATTTTCACAACTATTCTTAGTTGAAAAAAGGTTATACCAATAAGTCAACCCTACTTCCGCGTTGTATAATAGTTATCTGTAAATTTATTATTGTCATCAATATTTTGTTGTTTTACTATTATTATATATATGTGTCATAGAAGATAGCAATTATATTACAAGAAAATTAAATCGAATTTAAGGATACAAACGACACATTTGCTATGTATAGAAAGATTAAAACTAACTCCACAAAAGTATCAGTTTTTTTTATAATCAAGGAAAAGAATATGAATTTAGGTTGAATCTACAGAATATTAAATGATTTGTGAAGAATAATAGAATGAGACATATATAAAAACATTCTGACTTATTGTGGAAAAATGAACATGCAATGAATCAATAATATGACTGTATTTAAATAAACCAATTGATCTTATAAATGTTATACTAAGTGAGGAATTATAATATATCATCAATAAAAACAAACAAACAATAGTATGCAAAGAAAGGAACAATTTTTTATATAACTATTATTTAATTAAGAGAAATTTTTTTATAATAATTATGAGTATTGTTTTACTTTTTTAAAAGTACATTAGTTATTATATGTATGCAGGATTTCAACTCAGACTTTCACACGACCCTCAACTCTCCATGCCATTTCATATTGCTAACCCACCTAATCACACACATGTTGAAAAGATAAATAATCAACAATATACGTATTTCGTGCTAAACCAGCATTCGTCAGTTTGTCCAGACTACCATCTCGACACATATATATATAATCAGTGCTCAGCTTTATATTAAGATTGCCAATCTTCATACTTTAATGGACAGGCTTCAGACTACTCCAACCCACAATTCTTTTGCCTTCCATTTCATGGAAAATCTGATGATGGAACGTTCAAAGCCCACGTTAATGCCTGTATATTGTATTAATTAATTATTAAAATAATCTTAAAGTAAAAACTTTATTGTATTTTTTTCCCATTCTGTAACAATAGTGACAGTACATGAATAAATAATACTAATTATTATTACTTATCATTTATCAACTTCAGTAATTATAAATTCTTTTTTAAAATGATGTACTAAAAATCAACTAACATTTTTTTTTGTAAATACAGTATAGGCATGCTCATATTTTTTCTTATTCTTCATTATTTCCGTACACATACAAAATTCAATTTCACTAGCTCATAGAAGAACAATGAACATAAAAAAAAACATTATTAAACAGGCTTACTAGTTGTTAAGAGGTGAAAGTTTAAGCAGTTTTCCATACTTGTTTTATTATCTATCAAAGAAGAGATGCAAATCCATATACTGATTAATAAATACCCATTAATTTCAAAATATATACAATCCACACACAAACTTCTTTATAAATCTTGATTTATTATTATAGTGTACAATAATATACTCCAAAGTTTCGACTATATTATTTTATAATCTTTATCAAGGAATAATTAAAAAATACATAAAAAATAAATACAAATATTCTATAATACATATAACAAAAAGAGCATAATAGGTTGATTTAATTAAATAATTATAAGGAATATTTTTAAGAAAGATATTTAAGAAATGAATGTAATGTAAAGGTAAGATTGTTTGTTAGAAGAGGTTTAAGATAAGAGGTATTTGTATTTTGTTATATGTATTATAGAATATTTGTATTTAAAGCGCTCAAACTATAACAACTTTCCAATAAGTTTTTTCTTTTATTATAAAGCTTCTTAATTTTTTATAAATTAATTTTAGATAACTTCAGATAGTTTTTTCATATTGTAATAAAGAGAGATATACAATCAATATACCTTTCACATGTTAAAGAATTCTCATTTATTAGTTAGTTTTCACCATCTTCAAATATAAAATCTTATAAAAATAATTTGGATATGAATGGAACATTTTATAAGCAAAAATGGAGATATATTTATATTTAAATGTATAAAAGTAATAAAGAAAAGAAAAAAAATATGACTCTGAAAGTGATAAAACTAATATTTACAAACTTATATAAAATAAAATCGAAATGCAAATCATTGTAAAGCAAATTTCTCTCAATATAAATGCCACTTTGTAGAATGACCTATCATATGTTAGGCTTTAGAACTTGTGAAAAACAGTCTATTGTGGTAAATGAATCCATCCACCTCAAAAGTTTTGATCAGTTACTTTGGTTACTAACAATATTGCTGAATGGTTTTTTTACTGTATAGACTATAGATAATCTCTTAATATATTCAAAATAGGATAGTTTCAAATCAAACATGTTTGTTCACACGTGGATTTTTATATAATCTCAGCAAATATGATATTATTAGAAATGTTTGTCAAATTTTGAAATCAGTAGAAAGTTACAGAAGTTTGAAAAATTCTGATATACAATTTAAATATATGTTTTTTGATGCAATTCGTGCCATACCCTTATAAAGCTTCATTTTCAGTTTTGATTGAATAAATCTGTTCACTCTTTTCAATAATTTTTTTAATGAGAATTTTAAAAATTTTTAATTATGAATATAGTATCATCAGTATCAAGGCTAGAATGTTTTTTCTACCAATCCTAAAACTATATTTGTTATCACACAATGTGGATTTATTTCATTAAGTTGTTAATACCTAAGTTTAACATATAAAAGATTGGTCTACTTCTTTTTCTAATTTTGAATATGTGTTCATAATAGCCTTTTTTAAGTATAGTTTTTGGTTCTACACAGAGAATATTCTTAAACCCAATGAAATATACTAATATATTAATAATGTATAGTTTTGCATGATCAATTAAATCTCAAAACCTTGTTACAATCAACTAAGTACATGCATAAAGATTTTTCTGTAATGATGCTTACAAGGGGTTGATATTTTCTGAATCATCTTATACATCTGATAATATTTGGTAGAATTAAAGATAAACATAATATGATATGATATATTGTTTAAATTCTCTGTTAATTAGTCTATTTGGTATAAAAATATTTATTTACTTAGAAATAATGCATAAATATTTTTCAATTATAAGTTAAATACAATGTTTCTTCTTGACAATAAGAATTTATATACCACTGATAAATTTTTCATGTTAATTAATATAATTTTATCAGCAATTTTATTGTCTTCTTGATTTGACTACCTAGTTTTAATTGCAATATCATGAATTTTCTATACCTTTAATCTTAAATAATATAATACTATTATGCTCTAATTTATTTTTTTTATGCTTTTCATACAGATATCTCATCAAAAATGCATTATCTGATGTTTTGTGGTAAAATTCTACATATTCCTTCTATCTCTGATAATTTGTTTTATCTTACAATCTATTTATTGATATTTTCCTGAAAATGTATATAACAATTGAAATTTGTTTTTGATTTTATAAATGTTCTGTAAAATGGCTCATAGGCTTTCAAACTTGTTCTTCTTTCAAAGATTTTTCAAGCATTATTATAATATTATTCATTGTTTTTTCTGCATGATTGTGATATTTAATATCTAGTTTTTTTAAAAAATACCATTTAAAATTTTTTCTTTTCTAAAAATTATTGTATATCTAATAATATTAAATTTTTGCTCACCAAAATAAATAAATATATTTGGAAATTATTTGTCTTGAATATATTTTAGAATCTGACAGCATCAAAAATCTGTAAAAAAATAATTCACCTTTTTTACTATATCTGAACTTAGGATTCATGCTGCTAAAACCTTACATTGACTTTATTCAAGAATGACTTACTAATTGAGCCAAATAAAATTCCTGGTTTATATTTTTGTTTTGACCAATAGTTAGATATATAAAATTAATTAACAATTATAAAAACATCTTGTTTATTTTCATCATTAATATCATTTTATGTATTTCTGTATCAAATAAAAACCAAAATCCAACTGGAAGAAAATTCTTATATGGACTATTGAAATTATTGCAAAGTAGAATGAATATTTCACCTTAATTTTATAAACATCTTGTTTTGTTATGTTTTGAAAAATAAATCTCTGTCAAATCTTTGGGCAACCAAATATTATCCTATGTGAAAGTCTTCACTAAGTGTAATATTGAAATAAAAATAATTATTCATTGGATTAGATATTTTTAAAGATAACATGTAAAAAACTATTGCATTTTTTACGTATATTTAGAATTCCCTTTCTTTTGAATTACTTTTAAATAGACTTTTTTTAGGTGTTTAGTTAAGTTACGATTATTAAACTTCATAAAAGGTTACTTACATGAAATGATCACGTGATGAATTTAAAACATTTTAAATAATAATATGAGAATTTAATGTTTACTAGAAATAATTGTAAATAAAAGAGAAAAATATATATTAAAAAGTATGATTTATTTTGTATTTTGTCTTTGTCAGTTGATTGCTTCAATTATTCTCTTTGAATTAATTTTATTCATTAAATAATTGAGTAAGAATATAACAGACCTCTCCATGTGCTTGCCAATTGTAGATGGGTGCATATATTTGAATAAAAACCTTAATTATTAATTAAACATTGACATACTCTATTATTAAACGATCTCACATGTGGTGAATTTTTATAACAGAGCTCATATGTGATACAAGACACAAACCATGAGAGAAAAAAGGTACTTAACAATAAATCATAGTGAAAAATATATAAAAAGGCATGGGACATTTTATTATACTTGACCCAATACAAAAGTAATAATTACCACTATTCATGTAGAAAATAAACACAGGTTATGGAAAAATATATAAATGAGCATGGGCAGAAACTTAGCTAAACCCAATGCTAAACAGATATAAGTAACAGGCCTAATAAATAAATAAACCTCCCCAAGGTGTTGATACAAGAATTATTTATATGCATGCAAATAACCAAGCCAATAATCTCAGTTTCTTTCAGGTACATATGATATAAATACATAAGAAAACCTATTATTTTAATTGTTTAATATATATAATGGTTATCTACACATCCATATACACAAAATAAAAAATGAATAGAATCAAGTTCTCAGTAATTATTAAATAAAATATGTATTTAAAAAGATTTTAATTAAGAATTCCTTTTTTTAATCTAACACATAAAACTCTTTGACTTTTGCTCAGAAAACAATGATGAGTGGAAGGAGAAAAAAATCTGTTATAAGATTTTTTTTATTAACTCTGTTAAATTTTAAAAGAGTAAAAAATAACTAATTTCATAAAACTATAGCATTTTCAACTTTCAAGGAAATTAATTGAGTGATCATCTGTCAAAGACATTTTAGAGTTGAAATCAAAATATTTATAATCTGTAACAGGCTATGATCAGTGAAAATAAAAACTTGAAATATAAAACAAATTATACCTTAAAAGTTATATGAGTAATAAAACATAAATAAATAAAACTAAATTTATATACATCCTTATATCACTGGCTTGTATATATATATATATATATATATATATATATATATAGTATATCAATATATATATATATATATATATATATATATATATATATTTCAGACTTTCAAATTGAGAGAAATGTGTTTATAAGTGCTGACTTTTGTGTTAGTGTTTTAGATCTAGTTCCTAAACCCACACTTTCACTGAGGTGAGCCATAAGCTCAAAACCAATTGGTCTGTAGGTAGGGTTAATGATAAAGATTTTGCATTCTTTCTCTTTTGGCACTTAAATAAAGCTTGTTTAGAGCTATTGGTAAGCTTCATTTAGTGATCATTTAATTGCAAGCTTAAAAGCAAGTTACAAAATTTATAATTTGTTTTATTAATTATTATAAGTGTACCTTTGATGTTTTTTTCAATGCTATATTGCAGAGGTTATTACTATATGATGAAACTGAGCTGATTTCATAACCATATAGCTATCTGGTTTGCTAAGTTGGATTTGAAGACATTTATGAGTCCGAAAATTTCAGACTTTCAATTTGAGAGAAATGTGTTTTATAAGTGCTGACTTTCGAGTTAGTGTTTTAGATCTAGTTTCTAGACCCACCCTTTCACTAAGATGAGCCATAAGCTTGAAAACAATTGGTCTGGAGGTAGGATTAATGGTAGAGATTTTGAATTTTTTCTATTTCCGCACTTATAAAAATAAAGCTTGTTTAGAGCTAGTAAGCTCCATCTAGTGATCATATATGTATATATATATATATATATATATATATATATATATATATATTAACATTAGTTCATAGTGATGTGGATAAAGAGCTCTTTTTGATACAAATTTATCAGGTAAGTATGTACTCTTGATAGATTGCTAAATTTTCATGATGTCTTCTTTTGTTCCTTCTATTATTGAAAAGAGATTTGTTCTAACAAGTTCTATGATACCATAGTTGGCCAGTTTATTAGGTCAGTTGGCAGATGAATTTAAAATATTATTGTAAAAGAAGGGTTCATGATAGAGAGAAGTTCATATTTCAGGGTGCCTTAGTTGCACATGGCTTCAGATATAGCAACTAAAGTGATTCCATAGTTCGTTTTTTACAAACAGGCACTTATAAAATGGTGCAAAGCAGAATGTAATGATGTCAATAGAACTGAATAGCTTAGATTAGCATAAAATGGATTAAAATAAAATAATTTATTTTAACTAGTTTTATATAGCTCAACCACTTATTGTTTGTCCCATTAAAAAATTTCAAGATTTTCTTCAATCAGCAAACCAGTGATTAAACTATTTTTTTAGATAAGCCAGCATTTTTACACTAATTATAAAATTTCAGATTAATTACATTAATTAATGGAATTTTTAGACTAAGCATTGCCTCTGAATTCTATAACAATTTTTAACAGAAGGATAATAAAATTGGTTACAAAGTTTATTTTTTTGAAATAAAATTTTTATATTAAAATATACAGCTATTTAAAAAAATTTTTTATCATTAGTTTGTTCACGTATATAATGCCGCACTCACCAAAAGTACAAATTAAATAGAAACACAACTTAAATTAAATTGAAATTTGCCTGAACAAAAGACAGATAAATTAAGTTTTGAGGTCAGCCAAACACACACACACACACACATATATATATATATATATGTTAGTTGTGAATTTTTCATTTTATGTTTTAAAATAATTTTGTAATTATGAACAAAGTCAAATATTATTGCACTAAATGCAAAATGTAGTTTGGATTATCCGTTTATCTGAGTGATATTACTTTTGATTTAACTTGAAAAAAATAATATATTACACTACTTCTGAAAAGCTGTATAATGTATTTTGACAGACAGAATTGGAGATGATGAGTTTAGTTGCTGACATGAAAATATGTTCTGTAATTCCAACAAAATTCGATAGCTGTTAGATATAATAATGTAAAGACAATAAATAAGATAGTGTTGAAGTTGATGAACTGATAAAAATTCTGGAAAAAAATTTATTCACACAATAGCTTAAGTACTTTTGAAGTTAACAAATATTTAATTAAGCACTCCATATTGTTTATAAAAAAAGCATAGATCTATTGTTTAAGATGTGTTTATGATTTTTAATACGAATAAAACAATGGTATCAATATAAACGCAAAGTTTTCTGAAAATTATATAATTCAACCACACACAATTTGATTACATAAAAGATATTTATCAAAAAGCACCAGCCATTTATAAATCAGTTATAGTAGAGAAGAACTCAAAAACAATGGAAATCAAAGTATAGGATAATATAACATTGGAAATAATACAAATGGGTGCTAGAAATATTGAAATAAAACAGATAAAACTATACGTATATGCCACTCAGTGTAAGTCAGAATAATCAATGGATGCCAGAAGGCTTGTGCATAAAATTCCCATCTAGTGCCTACTCATCCAATATCCCCAGACTGGCTTCTGGCTTGTGGCCTTCGTTAGGGAGTAGCAATACGTATAAAGAGTTTTGCCTGTTTTAATAACAGTTATAAGCAAGCATAAGAAACGGTGATCATGTGATGTTTATTTGCTTAAATATTGAAATACTTAAAAATTACAAACAAAATATCTGCAACTTACATTTGTCTATGTCAGTAGCTATTGTGTCATATATTTTTCCTCCTCAAGCAAGATGGTACATTTGATATTCATATTTTTTATCAGAATTAAAAATAATCCAGAGATTTAGATGAAAATAAGTTCATAGTATGAATATATTTTAGACAAAATTGCATAAATATAAATAAGATGTATATAATGAGAAACAAAATATATGCCAAACCTTTTGAATTCTTATATTAGAGAATAATCTTTAAATCCATATATAAGTTATCAAAAACAAATATTCTTCAAATATGTTACAAAAAAGATTCAATTTAGATTAAATTAGAAAAACTAAAAAAATAATTTAAATTGGAAAAAGTGTACAAAAAGAGTATCTAATAGCAACTAAATTATTTACAACAGTTATACAACATATACAAAAAACTGAATTGGGTAAAAATACTAACATTTTATAAAAATAAGATGCTATTTGATATTTACCTATAATATTATCATATTTAAAAAGAACACTAAAGTTTGGAAAATAATTGATATAGTTGGCCTAGAAAACAAAAAATCTATAAATTGTCTTCAAGAATGTAAATAAGCCATCTTAGTTAAATATACACAATAAATCACATTAATTTTGCTTGGATCAGGAAGTCTAAATAAGACAGAGACAATTGAAAAAAATTCAGAGAAATACTTGCTTAAAAAAAAATCTACAATACACACAAATATTCCGTATTAAATTTAACTTGTGAATATTTACCTAAAATTAAGAAAGAATATTGTGTAAGACAAAAAGTAATGGAGGAAAGCATACCTGAGTGCAAGATAAAAAGTTAGACAGAAATTATTACCTTAGTTAAAAACTGATTTATAAAAGCAAAACATCTAAAATCAAAAAAATAAGCAATGTGACAATAAACAAGATGATAGATAAAACAGCTATCAATTGGAAAAAGTTGGTATGATGAGTATAAGAAAATCAATGTGAGCCATATTTGATTATCAGTGATACTTACAATACAGAAGTCATTAGACATATTTGAAAGAGACATCTTTCCAATAGTAAGGTATTTATGAATAGGAATATGAAAAATAACGATTTTTCATGAGATCAAAAAATATGTCAGTTTAAAGTGACATGTGAAACAGTACAGTTTTATTAGTTTACCAAATAAAATTGCGTTTTTTATGTTCTCTTGTGTTTTTAAGTTCTCTTTCTTCGATCAGTAATTGATTCATGATATCATGTATTTTGAATTAAATCCATTTACAGCCTTCGATGAAGATGAAAATTATATATTAATATGTTCATTAAAATCCTTTAATATTTAGTTGTGATAAAGGTTAAAATTTTATAGATTATTATATTATAATTTCCAAGCCAGATTTATTTATAAAAAAGTTGCTTTTAAAATTTTCGCAAGAAAACTAACAGTACTTTATAGTAAAAACTCTACATTTCTGTAGAATTTGTAAATAAATCTTTCAGGCGGGGGAGGATGATTTTTGACAAAAAAAAAAACAATTATAAATTGTACTGCTTTCTTAAGTAAAGTGTACTTTTTTTTTCTCATGTGTCATAGCATCAGCCGGGAAGCGAACCCGCTAACCCGGGACAACTGCTTGTTTAGCAGCTGTCGCTAACCTCTCGACATTTAATTATCACGACAGAATATTATCTTAATGGAAAGTAGTCTCTCATACCATCAGTCATCTTCTTATAGTAACTATAACAAAGTTGTTGTTCCTTTGTGCAATCACATTTCTCCCCTTTGTGTGCAGAGTATTTCTGACTCCAATTCTCTTTTTAATTATTTTAATCTTAAGATCTCGATAATTAAAAAGCAATAGTTTATACCATACAGTGCATTGTTAAAATATGTTTCACCTATGAATCTTGCACATAAATTTTGAATGCCTATTTCAAATTAGTATAAATAATTATTATAATTCTTATAAATTAACATGTAACCTTATAAAGAAAATAAAAGCCGTGAACTTCGTAGGAAAAGGATTAGAAAAATGACCACGATGAAATGTTTAAAAGAGTAAAAAATATATTGCAAAAAAAAAAAAAAAGATTCAGTACATAGTGACGACATTGCGAAGAATAGCCAAATTTAGCATAAAATTCACTTTTAGTATATCTATAAAAAACCTTTTACCATCTCATAGGTAATGATTTTGCATTTAAGAAAAAAACAGTGCCGTTCCTAGACATAATCATTTTATCTATTGAATATATTTATATATATTATAATCACACTGAGTTTTACTATTTTCCACTGAGACTTCAAACGATATATATATATACATACATGGAATGTATAGTTTGTTCTGCATTATTTTATTTATTTTTTCTATGTTTTTTAAAGTTAATAATATAGAACAAGATTAATAAAAGTTGATTGCCGTTATGAAAACAAGTTATGTATATATATAAACCGTTTACAAAAAAGCAGACATAATTTTATCCAGTGTAGATATACAGTTATCCTTGCATAATTTTTAGCACATGCTACACATTACACAAGTATAACAGGATAGAAGAAAACTAGATCACACTTTTTTTTATTTTGCTGTAATGTCCTATAAATACAATTTATCCAAACCACTTCTAACACTTTTTAGCAAAACTCTTTATTTGTACATATATACATACACCTATATTTTGACTGTCCTGCAGTCTTCTTCAGAGCTATGATATAATGAACAAAATAAAATAAAATACATAACAATATAATAAGACCATAAAAATGTAAACAATAAAAAAAAACTAAAAACAACATGAAATATATATAAAAAAAATAAAAGTGAAATAAACAAACTCAAATAAAATAATCCAGTTAATATAAAATAATATAATTAGTTGTATATATTCAAGAATATACAGGGCTGCAATGTATTGTTAAAGGAAAGAAGACTATATTAAACAAAAAGATTTAATAAACAATGAGTTAAAATGAGTGGTTTCCCTATACATATAATTAAAAGAAGTATTGAAAAAATATAATATACATAAAAATGAAAAGAGTGAAAGAAAAAGAAAGGTGTAAATAGCTATATAGAAATAAAACAAATAATAATATTATAGTGAATAAGTTTAACAAAATTATAAAGAAGATTAATAAAAAATGCAATAGAATAATTACTACAAAAATAGTTAATAAAAAAAGAGAAAACCTATTAAATTTAATAGATAACAATTACATAAGATATAATAAAGCTAATATAGAAATACTTAATGGAGTATATGTGATAAATGCAAACAATGTTTAGATAGTGAAATGATAACAAATATGTGGGAGAAACAAAAAATTCTATAAAAACAAGATTAAAATAACATATGTCAGATAATAAATCACTGATATATATACATATGAAAGAAACAGGACACAAATTTACACAAAGTTTAATAAAATGAACTTACATACAGAAAATATTAAAGAAAGGAAAATAAAAAAAGCTATATTAATAAGAAAGATAAAACAAAAATTTAATAGGGGTTCTGGGATTAAGATGATATTGGTATAGATATAGTTATTAAATAAGATATATAGAGGTAAATATATAAAGACAAAATTGTTTACAAATGAATTGTGGGTTGTAAAAAATAGTTAAGTTAAATAGGAGTATAAACATGGGTATATTTATAGATATTACATATTAAAAATATAAAAAAAAACTTAGCATAATATTTATATATAAGCAGTAAAATATAAATTTATGAGACTTATATAATAATAATAATAATAATAATAATAATAATAATAATAATAATAATAATAATAATAATAATAATAATAATAATAATAATAATAATAATAATAATAATTATTAAAGTGTATAAAATAAATAAATATATAAATAAAGAATTGTAGGGATTATATATACACCTGGGTCTCGTTTTATGCGGTAGATAGGCTCCTCAGAAAACGCATACAAAAGAAATCACACAAAAATAGACTTAACTTACCTTGAAAAATGGGGATAGGGGGTTGTAATTTTCAGAAATCTTATAAAAGCAAAACAAGAAGGAAAAATTACTTTAAAATTTGCATTAAAAAAATAAGAAAATAAAGTATGACTAATAAAAAATTTTAAATATTTGAAAAAAAAAATACAACACAAACTTTTTTTACTTTTTTTATTAACTACAGTATTTAATTTTACATTTTTCATACATATTTTAATCATTAGCGGTTATTTGGCTATTTGACAATATGCGTTTGTGAAATGTTAAAAAATCAGATTCGTCATGTGACATACAACTAGCGCCATTTTCAGCCTTGAGCTGTGTTAATTGTTTTTTGTTTCTATTTTAAAAATGAGATTGTAATCAAAACAAAAAGATTATAGATTACCATTAGAAAGATTATTTTCACTTTACAAAATCATTAAAATCTTCGTTATTATTTATTTTAAAAATCTAAAAAAATATTTATTTCTGTTATATCTAACAAAATACATTTTAAAAGTTTAAAATTTGTGACTATTTATTGTGATATTTTTATATGTAAATATAAATCTATTATTATTATTTACTCATTAGTATAAGCAGGTTATTTACATAGAAGCTAAGTTCTAAATACAGCTTCAGGCCATATTCACGTTAGCTGCTAATATAACGTTATATTTTTGAAAAAAAAAAGTATTTCAAGTCAAAATAAGTTATTAATAATTTAAATTTCTTGATATCTAATAAATATAGTAAAATAGGAAAGATATTAAAAAGAAACATGAATCACATAACTTCAAAATCACATTAAAATAATCCGCATAAAACGAGACCCAGGTGTATTTGGTTTAAATAACATGTAATAGAGGAGCTAGGGTATAAGATAATTTTTAGAGCATTGGGAATTTATCAAATATTTATGAGGGACAATACACATGTTCTAGGAATAATATATTTCACACAATATATTATGTATTTGGTAGAGAAAGAGGAAATGAATAAAATATGGAAAATTAAGGTGTTTGATAATGAAGAGAGAGTATGTAATAGTGATCATAACTTTATTGTAATAGAAATGGCTAGTAATGTGATGGAGGATATAAATAAAGGTAGAAACAATAGTGAAAGATGTGGATGGAGAGTAAATGATAAGAATAAGTTGGAAGAGTATAAAATAAAAGTTGAAGAAACCATGGAACAGTTGGTTTGGGATGAGTATAAAGACTGGTATGGTGAAATAGAAAAAGTGGCAAATAGTGTTTTAGTTGAAAATATGCAGAAGAATAAAAGTAATAAAAGAATGAGAGTTAGTAAAAGTGTAAAAGAGAGGAAAGAAGCATGCAGAAAATATAAATGTGCTATTAAGAATGAAGAAAGTGAAAATGATATTAATGCTAAATGGAAAAAGTACTTAAAAAAGAAGAAGTGGACTAAAATGGATAATTATGGAGAGAGGATGAAGTTGAATAGTAAATTGTTGGAGGATATTAATAAAAGTGGAAGAGATGGGAGTAAAAAATTTTGGAAGTATATTAAAAAGAAAAATGTAGGAGAAAGAGAGATAGTATTAATAGATGATGAGGGAATAGAGTGTAGCTCTAGAGAAAAATTGGAAAGAATCTTAAATAGATATGTAATGGATATAGAAAAGATGTTAGATGTAAAAGACTTAGTGGTAGAAAACATGAAAGCATTTAGTAATGGGAATATTAGGTTCACAAAAAATGAACTGAATGAGGCAGGGAAGAGATTGAAAAGTGGAAAGGCAAGAGGATTAGATGGATGGGCAGCAGAGATAGTAATGAATTTAGGGCATAGAGCAAGAACAAAGTTATTATCATGCTTTAATAACATGGCACAGAAGAGAGTTTTTTCAGGTAGTTGGAGTAATACAAGAATAAGATTATTATTTAAAGGAAAGGTAAGGATCATAGAAAGTTAAATAATTATAGACTGATAGTGGTAACATCAGTTTTATATAAAGTTTTCTCATATATGGTAGCTAGAAGAGTTGTAAAATGGATGAAAGAGAATAATGTAGTGGGGGAAATGCAAGGAGGCTTTAGGTCAGATAGGCATATAGGAGATACTTTGTTTGTAGTTACACAACTTATGGAGATGAGTAGGTATTCAGGTAGATTGTTATATATGAGTTTTATAGATATAGAGAAAGCATATGATAGAGTAAATAGAAATAGATTATGGGTAAGGTTAGCAAATTTGGGAATGGATGAAGATTTAGTAGATATTATTAAAAAATTATATCAAAATAATTATTATATACATCAATAATTGAATCAGTTAAAGTTAAAAATGGGGTGGGACTAAGGCAAGAATGCCTTATGTCACATATTTTGTTTGTGTTATATTTAAGTGAAATGGAAAGAGCAATAGAAAGATTAGGAAGAGGGATAGAGATACCGTTAATAGGTGGTAAGGGAGTAAATATTTTGTCGGGTATTTTTTTTTTGCAGATGATATTTTTTGTGTGCAGAAAGAAGAGAATATATGGAAGTTATGCTGATGACATGTGCAAAGGTTTAAAGAAATGGGGATTAAATTTAGTGAAGAAAAATCAAATATAATGATGGTTAATACTGGAGAAAGAGAAGATGTAAAATTTTTATTAGGAAATATCAAGTTAAGTGTGGTGAATAGATATAGTTGTTTGGGAATTATTTTAAGTAATCAGAAAAATTATTTGGATGAATGAAGTAAATAAAAGAAAGGGATTGATAAAAAAATTAACAGTGTTTTCATATAATAAATAGGATGTAGCTAGAATTATATGGAAGGGAGTTGCAGTAGCAGGGTTAACATATGGTAATAATTCATTATGTGTTAGTAAAGGGGTATTAGATTATTTAGAAAAAGTTCAAAGAAAAGTAGGAAGACATGCATTGGCTGCAGATGTATGGACAGCAAAGAAGGCAATTCAAGGATGATTGGGATGGTCAAGTTTTCATATGAGAGATGCAAAAAGTAAAATGAAAATCTTTGATAGATTGCAGTTTATGGATAATAAAAGAATAGCTAAAATAGTATTTAATTGGGTTATGAGTAAAGGGCAGATAACAAGATGGGTGAGAAAGGAAATGCAGTATGCAAAAGATTTGGATAAAGAATTTATATCAGTATATTTGTACAAAAGATGGGATGATTGTGTTAAGAGGATTATTGAGTGTTATAGTAATAAGGAATGGGATAAAAGAGTAGATTTATTAATAAACAATAGGGAGTTAGAGACATGGAGAAATAGTATGGAGAGTAAAAAAAGTTTATATATATATATATATATATATATATATATATATATATATATATATAATATATATCTATATATATATACATAAACAAAATATTAGGTGTGAGTTAATGTATGATAATAATAAGGAAAGTAGTTTACTATTTAAGACTAGAATGGGATCTTTAGAAACAAGTGAATATACATGTAAATGGAAAAATATGGGTGATTTATTTTGTAAATTATGTAAGGAAGAAATAGAAAACATTAGACATTTGTTAATTGAATGTAAATGCTTGAAAACAGCAAGGTTACATATAATGAAGTTATGGAAGAATAAATATGAAAAAAGTGACTATACAGAAAGTGAATTATTGGTTTTTATGCTGGGTTTGGGAAAAGATAAGGGGGAATTAGATATAAAGGCCATAGAGTTGACAAAGATTATGTTGTGGAAATGGGATGGAGCAGAATATGGGAAAACGTAAGAGTGGGGAATGAAAAATTAAGTGGCCAACAGGTTTATCTGGGCATAATTGCTGAGATATTCTTGACTTTGTTTAAGGAGAAGCCACAGTATATCACATCACATCACATAATTTGAAAAAAAAGTTCTTTTAAGAGATTAAAGTGAACTGGGTAAGTTCAAAGATTATAATGTTTATAGGTTTGAGATATTAAAAATAATAATACATATAAAATATAATTTTTAACAGATGAATGAGTAAAGAAATAATAGATATTATATGATTCAAAATTAAAAGAATATTAATTAATAACCATAAAGTTTAAGGTTATAAAGAATAGAGATAATTAGAAGATTGTTAATAATAATAATACAAATAGATAATATATTTAGATTAATAATTGTCTTTGAATATATGTATGTATCATTTATATTTATTTTCTATTTATGTTGTATATTTTATTTTATATTAACTGAATTATTTTATTTGGGTTTATTTCTTTCACTTTTATTAGTTTTTTAAATACATTTTATATTGCCTTTATTTTTTTATATTTTTATTATTTACATTTTTTATGTATTTTATTTTCTTCATTATATCATAGCTTTGAAGAAGACTGCAGGACAGTTGAAACATAGGTATATGTATATATGTACAAATAAAGAGTTTTGCTAAAAAGTGTTTGAAGTCATTTGGATAAATTGTTTTTACAGAAAAGTAGATGTTAAGAAGTTGGGTTTCTCAAAATTAATGCACTGAACACTTTCTGAGAAACTATCATTAAGATTTAGCACTACTATAGGGTTTGGATGCCTGAGATAATTTATAGCCATTTAAATATTTAGTTATCATTATTTTCATCCCATAAAATATTAAATCTACTAATTCACACATAAAAGCATGAAGCTCCAGATTATAAACCAAGGACAATTTGTTATGGTTATGATTGAAATGATTTATTTTCATAATAATATCTTAAGAGTTATTTAATCAAAATAGTCTTAATTCAATAATAAGTAATTTGATCTTATAAAGTCATACTATTTTCATTCATGTCAGGAATTATGAAACACAAAAAAAAAACTTGTCATTTATGTATGGATTCTTATTGATATTTTAAAAAGTTGCACTTTATCCATTCAAATAAGTGGAGAAGTAATAAAAGTAATGTTTTATAAAATTTAACTGAGAAAATATACACATGATTAATTCTGTCCTGAGAACCAGTCCATTCCCAACCTATAATCAGAGACTTCAACCATACACACAAACAATTCCACAATAAGTTCAACTCATGCCTCAATCAGCCATTCGATAGTGGAAGAAGATTGTTTTGAAAAAAAACAAACTTTTAATGATAAGAAAACTTGAAAGAAAATAAATATAATTCCTTATTTAATGTGGACAAGAAACACAAGTCAATCAGGCAAATGATTAAATATTATTACAGAAATTCACTTGTTTTTTATAAATTGCAATATAACATTTATGGAACATCTTCAGATAGAGACATTTTAAAAATCAATTAAACAAAGTTTTAGACCATAGGAGGAGCTCTTACTGGAAAGTCATCCTTCTCACTGCTCACACAGAATGGCTCAGAAAGGATAGTTTTGCAGCAGTGAAACATGCCTTTTATAATTATTTGCTCCTTTAAAGGCCTTATTTTGCTGCTAATATACTCTTTCATTCACTAAATGTCTGTTTTAGTGAATTTTTAACACAATTTCCCTATGATTACCTTGTGCTTATCAACATTTAACAACTTCATTCTGCCCCCTGTTCAGTGGATGGTTCAACTGTTTCATGGACCATAAAGGGCTTTCTTCCTCTTAGTCCTTTAAATATTTCTCCTACTCCAATTCCCTGTCACTCGGAACTTGTTTATAGTTTTTTGGGTGTTGATCCAGTTATTTAGGCCATTTTTAACAATCTTTTTTTCAGACTTCCCGCTCTGGGTTAATTACCCTCCTAAATTCCATTCAATCTTCTCATTACTCAACTAAAGTTATTAATAACAAGTTTTCCATTGTTTTTTTTTTTTTTTGCTTTTACATCAATAAATTTTCTTCATTTCACTTTTCATTCTTTCAAATGGGTTAAAGATGGCCACTGCCCCTAGCAGAAAATACATGCAGAATCCTAAACTACATGAACTAAAATCTTCAAAATCACCCAAAGTATATCCAAATCAAATTTCAAACAAAACATGACTAAAAATATCACCACCAAAGAACCAAGTACCATGGCAAAAACTAAAATTACTCATCTACAAAGGTGAAAAAATCAGTCTGTTGCATCTAAGCATAACTCAGAAACCTCCTCACTTATCCCCAAAACCTCTAAAGACTTAACATATGGCACTCCTTTAAAGTTAATGTCACATATGATTCCTCCTATTAATCCACCAGGGCAACCAAGCCTATCAACATTGCTCCTTACCAAAGACTCTTCTTTGCCTGGATTACACACCCTTTCCATATCTCCTTCCCATTTCATATATCTCCCCTTCCCCCTCACCATATTGTAATTGAATTACATTTTGCCATGTAGTCATCTCTTTGTAAATCTTTTCACTGTTGTGTATTTTGTCTTTTTGATGAATAAAAGCTTTCAACACTGAGAAAAAAAAAAGCAAACTAAGTTTTAATAA